>LR753319.1:10832-102370 GCA_902729485.2 Mus minutoides | reverse complement strand
TAGAGCCTGAGCCACTGGCATTCTAATCAGGAAATTTCCTCCTGTACTAATAATGAGTTAGAGGATCTTTCCCACTTTCTCTTCCATGTGATTCAGTGTATCTGGTTTTATATTGAGGTCCTTGATCCACTTGGACTTAGGTTTGTGCAAGGTGACATATAGGGATCTGTTTTCATTCGTCTACATGCAGACAGCCAGTTAGATCAGCACCATTTATTGAAGATGTTTTCTTTTTTATTGCATGGTCTTGGCTTCTTTGTCAAAAATCAAGTCTCTTTATATGTGTGGGTTTATTTCTGAGTTTTCAATTCTATTGCATTCATCAACCTGTGTCTGTACCAAAACCATGCACTTTTTAATCACAATTACTCTGTAGTACAGCTTGAGGTAGGGATGGTGATTCTTTCTGAAGTTATTTTATTGAAAGGGATTGTTTTGGCTATCTTTGTCTTTTGTTTTCCTATATGGAATTGAAAATTACTCTTTCAAGGTCTCTAAACAATGTGTTAAAATTTTGATGGTGATTACATTGAATCTGTAGATCATCATTTTCACCATGTTAATCCTTGTTATCCATGAGTATGGGAGATCTTTACATCTTCTGATATCTTCTTCAATTTATTTATTCAGAGACTTGAAATTCTTGTCATACAGAACTCTCACTTGCTTGATTAGATTTACATCAAGATATTTTATATTATTTGTAGGTATTGTGAAGAATATTGTTTCCCTAATTTCTTTCTCAGCCTATTTATCATTTGTATAAAGAAAGGTTACTGAATTCTTTGAGTAAGTTTTATATATAGTCACTTTGCTGAAGTTGTTTCTCAGCTCTAGGACTTCTGTGGTAGAATTTTCAGGGTTGCTTATGTATTCCATTGTATCATCTGCAAATAGAGATACTTTGACTTCTTCCTTTCCAATGTATATCCACTTGATCTCCTTTTGTTTTCTACTTGTTCTAGCTAGAACAAGTCTATATTTAATAGATAGGGAGAGTGCATTGCTTTTATTATGTTTAGGTCCATGCCATGAATTCTTCATCTCTCTATGACTTTTAACATGAAGGATTGTTAGAGTTTGTCAAAGGCTTTTTTCAGCATCCATTGCAATGATCATGTGACTTTTTCCCTTGAGATTGTTTGTATATGTATTACGTTGATGGATTTGAGTATATTGAACCATCCTTACATCTCTGGAATGAAGCCTTCTTGATCTTGGTGAATGATGATTTTGATGTGTTCTTCAATTCAGTTTCCAAGAATGTTCTGGAGAATTTTTGCATCAATATTCATAAGTGAAATTGGCATGATGTTCTCTTTCTTTCTTTCTTTCTTTCTTTCTTTCTTTCTTTCTTTCTTTCTTTCTTTCTTTCTTTCTTTCTTTCTTGGATCTTTGTGTGGTTTAGAAGTAAGAGTAACTGTAGTTCCATAGAATGAATTAGTTAGTGTTCCTTCTGTTTCTATTTTGTGCAATAGTTTGAGGAGTGTTGCTATTAGCTCTTCTTTGAGGTCTGGTAGAATATCTGCAATACAACCATCTGGCCTTGGGCGTGTTTTGTTTATTTGTTTATTTGTTTTGTAGCCTTGGGCGTGTTTTGTTTATTTGTTTATTTGTTTTGGAGGTTGTTAATGACTACTTCTATTTCCTTGGGGGTTATGGGACTTTTTGCATAGATTACCTATTCTTGATTTAACTTTGATACATGGTATCTGTCTAGAGAATAATTCATTTCATCTAGATTTTCCAGTGTTGTAAAGTATAGGTTTTTGCATTAGGTTCTGATGATTTGTTGAATTTCTTCAGTTTCTGTTGTTATGTCTCCCTTTTCATTTCTGATTTTGTTAATTTGGATACTGTCTCTGTGCCCTTTAGTTAGTCTGGCGAAAGGTTTGTCTATCTTGTTGGTTTTTTTTAAAGAAACAGCTTTTACTTTTGTTGACTCTTTGTATCATGCACATGTACTTTGTCTTAAGTATGAACTGCACAGGAATAAATGTTCCTAAAAAGAGATCGAAATTCTCAGTACTCCATGTTCCCAGTGTAACGTCTTTATTACAGTGAGGTCATTTGACAGTCCTGTGAACATATTTCTGATACCTTTGTTTTCAAGAAGGAATCATCTCAGTGTTCTGATTAGGAGAAGTGAGGGAAGTTCAAAGCAGATACTATTGATGTTCAAATATTCCCAAATATGAATGATGACAGAATCAACAGAGAGACTGGAAAATCAATAAGGAATGTCAAACTTAAGGTGAAGTGAAATCCTATAGTGCACAGTGGACCAAGAGCCAGTACATACACCATTGTGATCCTAGGATCTGCCCCTCCTCTTGCGAGATGAGGAGGAGGAGGAAAGCCTGTGCTCCAAAAACACCTGGTGGTGACTAGCTTTGCTTTCCAATTCTATCTTAAGCACCTGAAATGCTGTATGACATGCAGGGTCACCAAGCAAGGTGTTTGAGTTTGGGTTTTACTGCTCTGAACAGACACCATAATCAATGCAAGTCTTATAAAGAACAACATTGAATTGGGGTTGGCTTACAGGTTCAGAGGTTCAGTCCGTTATCATCAAGGTAGGAACATGGCAGCATCCAGGAAGGCATGGTGCAGGAGGAAGCTGAGAGTTCTACATCTTCATCTGAAGGCTGCTAGCAGAATATTGACTTCCAGGCAGCTAGGATGAGGGTCCTAAAGCCCACGACCACAGTGACATACATACTCCAACAAGGCTACACCTAATCTAAATGGGCACAGCCTCTAATAGTGCCACTCCCAGGGACAAGCATGTACAAACCATCATACATGGTTACAATAAGCATCTTAAAAAGATAATGTTCAATCCTAAATTAGCTTCCTTACTTTAAAGTTAAGCAGATCAATTTGAATTTTCCATGCAGGAGTAAGATTCTATAAACAGATCTGAGTTTTAAAATTATAATGTTTTAGCATAAATAACTAGGAAATGAGAGGACTGAGAGAGGCTGACTCCATGACAGGCTTCAAACTGGCAGTTCAGGAGACACACTTCAATCTCTGTTTCCCAGAACTGGGCAGTTCTGGAAAAGCCACCAGCCACAGGAAGTCAGTCCGAAGCTGTCCCTCCCTCAGAAGCTGCCCTAACCTGGCCTGAGGCAAGAGCAGCACAGCGAGTCAGCAACAGCTTCAGTCCCTCCCTCTCGCCCCCGACATGGTTCTGGAACGTCCCCAGAGTGTTAGCCCCTCCAAAAGTCATCCCTAGAGACTGAGCCAACCAGTCAAGCTAAAGGTCACGTACCCCCTCCCTGGAATTCCCCTAATCTGTTTAAATCGGGCCAGCGAGCTCACCTGTGTGTCCCCAGTTTGGTAAATGCTGATTTCAGCAACCTGGCATCTTGGACTTCTGCTAAATAAAATGTTCTTTGCTTTTGTATACTATTTGAGTGTGGGGTCTCATTCTTCGATGAATCACAGACCCTTATAAAAATTTGATAAACATTTCTGTGAAAGGCCCTACTCACAGGCTAAAATAGAGTGCTGCAACCACAAGACATTAAAAGAACCAGATTGCTACGAGACTGCCCATGCTCACAGCTGGGCAGGAGTCCAGGAAGTGCACAAATCCTCCTCTGAGAGATCCTTTCTTTTTGGTGTTGTTGTTGTTGTTATCATATTCTTTTTTTTGGTTTTTTTTTTTTTTGTTTGTTTTGGTTTTTTTTTTGTTTTTCGAGACAGGGTTTCTCTGTGTAGCCCTGGCTGTCCTGGAACTCACTTTGTAGACCAGGCTGGCCTCGAACTCAGAAATCCGCCTGCCTCTGCCTCCCGAGTGCTGGGATTAAAGGCGTGCGCCACCACGCCCGGCTGTTATCATATTCTTATGTGATTTCATTATTAGAGTGATACTAGCTTCATAGAGGTACTTCGTGGATAAGACTCTTGTTCCTATATATCTTTTTTAATAGTTGAAGAAGGATTAGTTGTAGATCTTTGAATGCCTCAGAGAATTGCATTGCCAATCCATCTGAAATGGAATATTTTTTTAGCTCAAATACTGTTTATTAAATTTTCAATCTCCCCATTTTTTAGTCCATTTAGGCTATTAATTTCTTCATTAATTTTATGTATGTGTAAATCATACATAAGAATGAAGATGAAATCACAAGAAAGCTAAACCTCTGGAACTTGTTGAAGGCAATCCTATAGGGGAAGATTATAGCTCTAATTACCTATATGAAACTATGAAAAATGATTGAATGATACAATTTTTAAAAATTGGTAAAAGCAAGAAAAATCTTGTGCTGGAGAGATGGCTCAGCAGTTAAGAGCACTGACTATTCTTCCAGAGGTCCTTAGTTCAATTTCCAGCAATCACAAGGTGGCTCACGACCATCTGTAATGGAATCCAATGCCCTCTTCTGCTGTTTCTGAAGACAGCTACAGCGCACTCACATATATAAAATAAATCTTTAAAAGGAAAGAAAGAAAGAAAGAAAGAAAGAAAGAAAGAAAGAAAGAAAGAAAGAGAAAGAAAGAGAGAGAGAAAGAAAGAAAGATCTTAATACAAATCATATGAATGACAAGAATTAAAAACAAAAAAACAGAAGAGAAACTATCAAAATGAAGTCAAAGAAAAAATATTCAAAGATTAACAAATTTATAGGAGATTCATTGAGAAGATAAACAAGACTATGGGACACTAGACATCCCCCCAACCAAAAGAAACATAACCCAAATGATGAGTACCAGAAATGAACAGGGAGACATTACAACCAAAAGAAACATAACCCAAATGATGAGGACCAGAAATGAACAGGGAGACATTACAACCAAAAGAAACATAACCCAAATGATGAGGACCAGAAATGAACAGGGAGACATTACAACCAAAAGAAACATAACCCAAATGATGACCAGAAATGATCAGGGAGACATCACAACCAAAAGAAACATAACCCAAATGATGAGGACCAGAAATGAACAGGGAGACATTACAACCAAAAGAAACATAACCCAAATGAGGAGGACCAGAAATGAACAGGGAGACATTACAACAGATACCAAAAAATTCAGCCTATCATAAGCGAATATTTTGAAAACCTGTCCTGTTTGTTTGGAAAATCTAAAAGACATCACTTAGATCTTCTTGTAGAAAACATAAGGACTGTTTCTTGATCTATCTGTGCCTTGTGAAAGGAGAATGTAGGACATCACTAGTTCACTCACACAGGACTGGTTGTTGTCATTGTAACGCTTACTTGTAGTGTGTTTTGTGTTCTCAGTGGTCCTCTGTGTTTTACTAAGTCTGACTTCCTGTTCCTTTTAACCGTCTCTGGATAATACTCATCCCCCTCTTCAGCCTAAAGTGTTTTCCCTATATTTTCTGTATCTTTGGCTTAAAGGATATATTTCTAAAATTCTCTTTCTACTTACTACAGATGGCTGTAATGTGTGTAGTAGCTTAGGTTGTATGTCCTGATGTTTTGGGACTTTGAATGCATTTCTCCAGGCTCTTCAGTTGTTGTTGTTGTTGTTTTAATTTCCATTGAAAAATCAGCTTTTATCCAACTAAGCATATTCTTTGGCTTGCAGATTTCAATAAGAGATTATTTTCTGGTCTTGTGCAGATAGTGTTTTTCATGTTTATTATATTTTATAGGTGTGTCTTTCCTTGGTTTTGGGAAAGTTTGTTTAATAATCTTGTTGACAATCTGATCTATGCTATTGTCTGGAGGGTGTTTCTCCCTCATCAATGCCTGTAATTTGAAGGTTTGGTTATTTCACAGTGTCTAATATTTCCTAAATGTTTTCCTCCTGCAGATTTTTTTAAACTTATTTTATTTTATATTCTTAGCTTATTTAATCTTGATTATCTACACTATCTGTAAGTCCTTCTAGCCTGTTTTCTGCTCACTTGCTCTATTGCATGTTTTTCTCTTAGGTTTTCTTTTTAGGTTAGCGGGCTTTTGAATTTCATCTTCACTGCAGGCATAGTCCTCGTCAGTGACTCAGTTTACTGAATTTCAATTTTGAATCCTGGATTACCTGTGTCATTTGCATCATTCTGATGTTTTTGGTTTTTTTCTTAGACATAACTCGAGTATTTATTCTGTTAAAGTTTGCTGTCTTTAATGACCAGTGAGGTTGAAGAAGCTGTATTTACATAGTAATCCTGCTTTACAACCAAAACAGATGGGACAGAGCATTCCTGTTTCAGGCATAAATCGCCAAGTCCCACATGCTGCCTCACTATGCTTCTTGTGCCTTCCTACTGACTTACCTACATCAGGAGCGTGTCTGGCCGAGATCACTGGAACTTATACACTCTGCCGAGATCACTGGAACTTATACACTCTGTTTCAACTGTGTGTGGACTCTTTCTTTACATTAGCCAGAACAGAACTCCAGCTCTACAAGTGGATAATGACAGATACATCATCTACTGTTTTTCACATGTGTTATTGCCACATTAAGCCAGGAAACTAAACTTGAAGTGGACATTTTTGGATATGTCATGTAATGTAGACTCATGTCCTGTTTTGCTAATGCAAGTCCCATGGGAGAACATGTGATGTTTGGAGAGTAGAGATAGGACTCAATGGACAGTGATGGTGCACTGGCATAGCTACCTTTGCAATGCTTCTTTGGTCTCAAGTTTTTGTCATCACTGATCTTCACTTTGTGGAGAGAGGCACACCACAAAACTTCTTCTGGTGCCCTGGCTGGTCCTGGTTGCTCCCATTGACTCCTGCCAATTCAGTGAAGGCCTGCCTAGTGGTTTCTGCTGGATGACAATTCAGTGAAGGCCTAGTGGTTTCTGCTGGATGTCAATTCAGCGAAGACCTAGTGGTTTCTTCTGGATAGTGTCACCACTGTTGATTTGTGTTTGGTATCCTGACACCATTGAACTAGACTGTGGCTATCTTGACAGAGATTGGAATTTCCCCAAGGAACTAATTCTAAACAGATCCACGCCCCCTTGTCCTATTTATCATCTTTTTTTCCCTACCTTTGGATGGGCTGCGGGGGTTGTGGGGGGGTGGTGGAGCATTTGAGAACCCTTATTAAAAGTAGGTTTTAAAAAATCTAAGCCTAAATAAACTTTTATAGTGAGATTTGTTCCTCTTCTTCAGCAAGAGGTCTAGTATCCTCTCCTGATGTCCTGTTCTACTCTTTTTCTTCAAGTATGTTTGATTTTATTCTAATATTGCTTTGCATGAACATGAAATGGAAAGAACTGCTTATTTTTAAACACTCGGGTTGCTGCCTTGTTATATTAGATATCATGTTCCTGGGAAATTCTGAATGGAAATTGTGCTGTATAATGACAGTCAGTTTCTGTTTAGAGAAAACATTTGAATATGAGTCAAACACATACAGAAGAAATTAGAAGAAACGTTTTCATCATTTTCTTTTTTGGGTTGTAAGTGTTTCTGTCTATAAGTGTTATGGATATCCCAGTGTAGAGCTTGGCAGGTCGAAAGGCCTACAAGCACTCATGAGACACAAGAGTTTCAAAAGGACCTCATCTCCTGGGTAGACATTCTCGCAACCAGTATATCTCTGTATTAGTCTGGCGTATGGATCCACGCGCTCATTTAGTAGGATTTTTATTATAAGCATAGAATGAATCCTGACATAAGCTAAGCCTTCCAGTGTTTCAACGGTCCTAGAGAATTCTTGATTTTCAGTGGGAATTCAGAAAACTATCTAGAGACAGGGAAACTATTTAGCATTACATAGGAAGGAGCCAAAGCAGAATGTTTGCTAGGGACAATAGCTTTAGGGAATAGACAGATTTCCCACTGAGAAAGGAATCTTCACTACAGCCAGGTATGGCAGACTACATTGCAGATTAGAAGCAAGTTGATAAATCCCTCTTCTTTTTTTTATTTTATTTTTTTTTATTTTTATTTTATTATATGTAAGTACACTGTAGCTGTCCTCAGACACTCCAGAAGAGGGAGCCAGATCACGTTACGGATGGTTGTGAGCCACCATGTGGTTGCTGGGATTTGAACTTATCACCTTCGGAAGAGCAGTCGGGTGCTCTTACCCGCTGAGCCATCTCACCAGCCCCTCCTGTTGTTTTTCCACAGGGGCAGGGGCACTGAATTTTATTGTAACACTCTATCATCCTTCCAGGCATTCTCTGCCATATTGTGCCCTACTTCCAAATTGTGAGATAAAATAAAACTTTTCTGTCCTCCACGGTCTTGTGAGATACTTTCTGAGAGAAACAGAGAAAGTTATAATAGATAGCTATGATATTGCACAATCTCAGAGAGGACAAGCAGGGATTTGATGAGTACAAGTTTTTCAGCTATGCAGTTTGAGATCTGCCTAGGCTATATGAAAGCCTGTCTCAAATATATAAATGGTTACAATTCTTGATAATTAAGGTACTGTACTGGCTGGTTTTATGTGTCAACTTGACACAGGCTGGAGTTATCACAGAGAAAGAAGCCTCCCTTGAGGAAATGCCTCCATGAGATCTAGCTGCAAGGCATTTTTTCAATTAGTGATCAAGGGTGGGAGCGCCCATTGTGGGTGATACCATCTCTGGGCTGGTAGTCTTGGGTTCTATAAGAAAGCAGGCTGAGCAATCCAGGGGAAGCAAGCCAGTAAGTAACATCCCTCCATGGCCTCTGCATCAGCTCCTGCTTCCTGACCTGCTTGAGTTCCAGACCTGACTTTCTTTGGTGATGAACAGCAATATGGAAGTGTAATCTTGGTGGTCATCTCGTGATACCGGCATCTCCAAAACACTGCTGTTTTCTGCTGCAACTAGGCTTCACCAATAGCCTCTCATAGGCTCTCTTCATGGTGCCAAGCCTCAACTCCAACTTGCTTCTTGGTCATGATGTTTTGAGCAGGAATACATACCCTGAGTAAGTCATACATCTGTTGAATTTTTAAAATATTTTTCTATGGCAAAATTTCCAGTTCAAACTTACATAAAATGTGACTTACATCCTGGGTGGTATGTTTACTATTTCTATGTAAACATGAGAATATTGCATGTATGCTGGATGTATGCTGGATAAATGATTCTCTCAGATAGTGGTCATTTGTTTGAAGGAGATGAGTGTTGTTTGTAGACGTTATATCCTTCTAAAATGAAAGCAAAAAGGACCAAATATCCTGTACATGACTGTGTTTTCATCTCTAAGGGCCAGTGGAAGTACACCAATTATTTGTAAACCCTGAGACTTCTTAATCACACTCTTCTCTCCAAATTGAAGTCATATTTACAGGGAGACTATATTATTCATTCTTCTCTATCTATAGAAATATTGGCATTTGTGTCACCTAATAGTTATTTTTATTTTTTCTATATGAGTACACCATAGCCGTCTTCAGACACACCAGAAGAGGGCACTGGATTGAAATCCACAGATAGTTGTAAGCCACCATGTGATTGCTGGGAATTGACCTCAGGACCTCTTAACCACTGAGCCATCTTTCCAACTCCCCTCCCCAACAGTTATTAAAACTTCTTCTTAAACATTTCAGGGAAGAATAAAAAAGGACACAAGTTTCTAGTTTCTTTTTTTTGTTTGTTTGTTTTTTGTTTTGTTTTGTTTTGTTTTTGGTTTTCCGAGACAGGGTTTCTCTGTATAGCCCTTGCTGTCCTGGAACTCACTCTGTAGACCAGGCTGGCTTCGAACTCAGGAATCTACCTGCCTCTGCCTCCCAAGTGCTGGGATTAAAGGCATGTGCCACCACTGCCCGGCAGGACACAAGTTTCTTATGGTGATTTAAAAAAAAAAAGACTTTCCTTCTCAGCTGAGATTTAGCTTCCTTGTGAAGCACTGTCCATCACAAGCATAGCCTCTTCCTTCCCACTGTCCATCACAAGCATAGCCTCTTCCTTCTAAAGAGGTTTGTTTGGTCTTTGGCATGACCAGTACAGCACTAGATATTCTTACGAGGAGATAGGAGGTCCCAATGGTGTCAATCTATCTTTATTCATTCATTATCTCTATGTTCCCAGGTAGATTCTCTGAGTTCTTTATATATGAATTCTAGAGAGCTGCGCTTTTAATTTTGTTCTATGATTTTAAATCATATCTGTGCACCTTGACCCATGGATTCCAATGTTCACACTAAGACTTTTTTCCAGCTGTAGCACACTGATTATTTTATTTAACTACAGGACAAGATTGTCTATTGTAGTGGTGTATTTATAACTAAGGCCTCCTTCATCCCAGGCAAGCAGGGGCTTTCCCCCTAAGATGCTCAGTAACCCTTTTTGTAGTTTGTACCTTTTGCCCAGGTTATCCTTGGATTTGGCAGCCTTCTGTCTTAAGCTCCTGAGCAGCTGCGAAGATACGGAGTGCCAAACAGGCTGATTGCAAAATCATCTTAAACAGAAAGTGGTCATTTCCATACAATTTTTTGCTAATTTATTTTAAAGTTAAATTGCGTCAACGTGAATTTTACACATGGAATAAACCCCATAATAAGTAGACATTGAGTTTTAAATCGGTACAGATTGACCAGAAATAATTAGCAAACATTACGGTCAAAGGCTCGACTCACATTCAAACATCTCCGGTAGTGAACCCGGGATTTTAAAAGCAGCCCGTCTCTCTATGGCTGTCTCAGTGCAAAAACTGCTCGCGTTCCCATCCATCCTCACCTTCAGAGGTGGAGAAACATAGGAAACACGCACGTCACCAGCCTGTGTTCCTGGCGCACAGACTTGTGGGAAGTGTAGTCTTCCGTTGAATCGCTTCACAAGGAGCCATTGTGGAAACGGCACTTCCGCATTGCGACTGCACGAGTGCATTTTCTCGCAAAGTTGGTTGATTCTCTGGTCCTGCTCCGCGCTCGGCTTGCATCGCTGACATGGAGATTGGTCCAGGGTGCCGCGTACCGATGCAGGTCGGAGGGACCGTGGGCGGGTCCGGCCCGGAGGCAGCGGAGGATGGGTGGCCCGGAGGCGGGAAGACTTGGTGGAGCCTGACCTAGGCTGGGCCACAGCGTCTGGAAGCCTGCTGGGGCCGGGGACAGGGCATGCGGTTGGTGCTGGAAGTGAACGCTCTTGTGAGCTCAGGGTAGCTGCCTGGGTCTCTTATAGGGGCTGTGTTGGTAGGAAAGGAATTGGGAATATGAAAATCCAGGATTGCTCGGACAGGCGGGTCTGCTCATAACCTGTACCTGGAAGTGGTGGTGTGGTGGTGGACCCACGCCTTGCCCGCGCTTGTCAGTTTTCTCAGGACACCTAGGACAAGTGGAGATCTGGCCCCTTCTGTACTTTATAGTCGGCCTAGTACTTTTAGTTTGTGTTGATAGAAGTTCATAAAGTTAACTAGTTTCCAAGAACGGAGAGTTTTGCGAGGGAGATTGATGCATGGGATGTTAATTCCATTTTCATTGGAACAGAGATTTATGGACTGCCGTTTTAAATAGGAATACTTCATGATCACCGCTGTGACCTGAATCCTCAGACTAACACCCTAACATTCTAGCAGAGCTAGAATGATCCCCTAAAGGAAAAGATTCTAGCTTTGCAAAACAAGAAATTACTGATCCTACACTGTACTGGAGAAGAATAACTCATCCAATTCCATTGGGAATTATGACGCCGTTCGTGGGAGATGAGTTGGCTTGAGGGTACAAGGGTGTCTAGGGATTGACAGTAAGGAGACAGAGGTGCTTGAGTTTCTCTGGGAAAGAGAAATAGCCCTGCCTACCTGACCGGATGCTCTGATCGAGCCCATGGTTTTCTCCCATCGTTGTCCACTGCGTACAGTGTCTAAAGCTGTCATTAGTTGTGGGATCTGCGTCCCACGAGTCTCCTTAAACAGTTCGTCTGGAACCGTTTCTTCCAAGTATTTATACTGGGTCAAGAGAGTAAGAGATGACTTTAAGAGCTGCGGTTCACTCAGGGTCCTGTAGTTTTTTCACAGTGGGCTGCTCACACAGTCTTTTGTGCACTTTCCTATTCTGTCACACTTCAGTCAAACCGAGTGTTTATGTACTAGAGACTGGATTACAGCATTAAAGTCTACTCATAAGGAACACGGTATCTTTAGCCTGGTGGTGGTGGTGGTGGTGGTGGTGGTGATACACGCCTTTAATCCCAGCACTGGGAAGGTAGAGGCATGTGAATCCCCAAGTTGGAGGCCAGCCTGATGTACTGAGTAAGTTACAGGACAGCCAGGGCCACACAAAAACACTTGTCACAAACAACAAAACATGTTTTGTCTTGTTTTTTCTCTCTCTTTCTTTCTTTCTTTCTTTCTTTGTTTCTTTGTTTCTTTTTTTTTTTTTTTTTAAGCAACACCTTGCTATGTATTCTTGGCAAGCCTGGAACTCACCCTGTAGACCAGGCTGGCTTCAGACTAATGGGGATCCACAAGCCACTGCGGGAGTGCTGGAATTAAAGGCAGGTGCCATCATGTTCAGCTTTAATTGTGATGTAATAATAACATGTCTGTTGAGCACTATTCTTTTTTTTTTTTTTTAAACAGAACCTTCTATTTATTATTTTTATTTCTTTATTATATGTAAGTACACTGTAGCTATCTTCAGACACTTCAGAAGAGGGCATCTAATCTCATACAGATGGTTGCGAGCCACCATGCTCACCATGCGGTTGCTGGGGTTTGAACTCAGGACCTTCCGAAGAGCAGTCAGTACTCTTAACCACCAAGCCATCTCCAACCCCAGTATTTGAATGTAACGCTCCACAGCTTCCGTTCCAGATGACCATTCTAACTATATAGAAGTCTGATGAAGTTTGCAGACATTGGGTCTGGTTAATTTCACTGTGTGATTTTTTTTTTTTTTCTTCTCTTAAGCCTTGTATGAGAAACATGGTCTTTAAACCACCGTACTTACATATCAGAATTTTCTGTGGATTTTGTTAACTATAATTAAAATACAGATACTTCCTGATAAATGTCACTAATCCGTAGGAACATAACTTTTTACTGCCTTAGGCATCAAAGCTCTTGCAATGCCTAGATGACATAGCAGTGTGCTCACTTATAATGTATAGACCCTTCACGCCTGTGACTGCAGCATATTCTGGGGTGGAACCCTGCCATTTAAAATTTGGGAGGTAGAATATGTTTGAGGGGCACAGGCATGGTGTGCATGAGTTCTTGGACTTCTCTTTTCTCCATCCTGTTAGTCTAGGCTTGTGTCTAGGACTAGCCTCCATTCAAAAGAAGGGAAGTTAAATTTCACCACCTGGCGGTGCCATATCTCTTAGGTAAAGAAAGTGGAAGAGATGTGTTTCTCGCCTCTCACATTGTGAAGATGCTTTCAACAGTCTTACTTTCTTAAGAAGTGACTGGGTCAGGTGACACAAGCCTTTAATCCCAGCACTTGGGTGTAAGAGGGGGGCCAATCTCATCTGCATGAGTTCCAGGACATCCAGAGCTACATTTTGAGACCTTGTCTTAAAAAAATGCAAAGGGGTGGGGGTGGGGAGGCTAGGGGGAGACTGGGTTTAGCCATCTTTTGTCATTATGCTTGCATCTTGAGAATCATCTGTTGACATCCTCCTCATTGCGGTTTCCCTCTGCTGTTTTAATGGGAGACTCTTTCCAACGCATAAGTTTCTCTCCCTTGCAGCTCTCCCTCAGTCTCCGGTTTCTGTCCTGTTGACTTCTCGGCTCTCCAGATCTGTTAGGGAGCAGCTTTGTTTGTGTATTCTTGCTTGTTCTTTTCCTTCCGTTGTGTGTGACATTCATCCCTCAGATTCCCCAGCTGTTATTTCTGCTGAGGTAAACTACTAAGGACCTTACAGAAGCACCTCCTGGATAAGGGGTTCTCCTTACCTGCTCCTATCACAATATTTGCTTACATGGCTTGCCTTCTTGAATTTCTTCAATGTTATCTAGACTGGCATTTGTTGGAAGTTTTAATTAGTTTCCATCACTAGTTCACATAGTGTAAATTTAAAAGCCACATTTCTTTTCTTTTCTTTTCTTTTTTTGTTTTTTTTTTTTTTGTTGTTTTTCGAGACAGGGTTTCTCTGTATAGCCCTGGCTGTCCTGGAACTTACTTTGTAGACCAGGCTGGCCTTGAACTCAGAAATCTGCCTGCCTCTGCCTCCCAAGTGCGGGGATTAAAGGCGTGCGCCACCATGCCCAGCTCCACATTTCTTAAAATGTAATTTTTTTAAAGGTGTTTTTATTTTTTTCTAAATAACAGAGGTCTTCACATCTCACAGGCTAGCCTTAAACTCCCTGTGCAGATGAGGCTGGCCTTGAACACTTATTATCCCTGCCTGTACCATCCAAGAACTAAGATTGCAAACACGTAAGACCATTCTGGGGTCCTTTTCTTTTATTCTATTTAGAGTGTTTCATAAATCCATTACGCTCCTCCTGTCAGGTTTCTTGTCTTTTTTTTTTTTCCTCCAGTCCTTTCTTTTACTTTCTTCTTTATATTCCTTTTTTTTTCCTTATTGAATCTGTTTTTGTAAAGGTAGGACCACATACCATGCTATGCCTATGTAGGAGCAGAATTTAAGAACCACGGTGCCTTGGTGCTGGGGATCCACTTCAGGTCATTACAGTGGGCTCCAAGTGCCTTTACCTATTGAGTCTCCGCACAGGCCTTCAGTGTTCTCAATGTCTCTTTTTCATGCTCTTATAACCTCTGGCAGCTTTCTGTTTGTGGAGGCCTCCTTCCTTCTGCTGACTCTTTCTAGTGTACACTCCTTTGTTATTTCCATTCAGTAGGGCATTTTCAGCTCTGTCATTGTGCTTCTCATATTTTATTGCATGGTTGATTTCCGATGTTCTTGTTTACATATGGCATTATTATCTTAGTTCCTTATTTAGTTGTTTGAATCCTCCTTTTGAATCCTCCTTTAGATTTTTAACACAGGTTGGGTGTTCAGGACATCTTTGGGATGTTTTGTTTTTCCTTTGTCTGATCCATGCTTCCTATTTGTATTCCTTACAGTGTTTATTGATATTTGGCCTTTGGGAATAACAGTGACCACCCATCTTGAGCTAGAATTTATAGAATCTTCAAATGTGTTGTAAGACATTAGATGCCTTTCTATAGCGGTGAATTGTCAATCCACTCTCGGGGGTAATGGCACTTTTTGTCACCTGCCCTACTCTCTGGATTTGAGAATAAAAGACAAACATATGCAGAGTTATTTTTTTATATGCCTTATTAGCTCAATGACTGGGCACTTCCAAACCTTTCCATAGCTAGCACACACTCCCTTCTGGTATTCCTTACTTAACATTTTAAAAAAAATCTATATTTCATCTCTACTACCACAGACCTGATTGGGGAGGGGAGTGGCCTGTGGAGCCACTTGCCTGGATTCTTATATAATGGTGAACTCTTAATTTTTTTCCAATTTTTATTAGATATATTCTTCATTTACATTTCAAATGCTATCCTGAAAGTCCCCTCTCCCATCCCCTGCCCTGCTCCCCTACCCACGCACTCCTACATCATGGCCCTGGCATTCCCCTGTACTGGGGCATATAAGGTTTGCATGACCAAGCGGCCTCTCTTCCCATGATGGCCAACTAGGCCATCTTCTGCTACATACGTAGCTAGAGACATGAGCTCTGGGGGTATTGGTTAGTTCATATTGTTCTTCACCTATAGGGTTGGAGACCCTTTCAGCTCCTTGAGTACTTTCTCTAGCTCCTCTAGTGGGAACCCTGTGTTCCATCTAATAGCTGACTGTGAGCATACACTTCTGTGTTTGCAAGGCACTGGCATAGCCTCACATGAGACAGCTATATCAGGGTTCTTTCAGAAATATCTTGCTGGTGTATGTAATAGTGTCTGCGTTTGGTGGTTGATTATGGGATGGGTCCCCAGCTGCAGCAGTCACTTGTTGGTCCATCCTTTTGTCTTAGCTCCACATTTGATCTCTATGACTCCTTCAATGTGTGCTTTTTTCCTAATTCTAAGAAGGGGCGAAGTGTCCACACTTTGGTCTTCATTCTTCTTGAGTTTCATGTGTTTTGCTAATTGTATCTTGGGTAATCAAAGTTTCTGGGCTAATATCCACTTATCAGTGAGTACATGCTATGTGAGTTCTTTTGTGATTGGGTTGCCTCACTCAGGATGATACCCTCCAGATCCATCCATTTGCCTAGGAATTTCATAAATTCACTGTTTTTAATAGCTGACAAGTACTCCATTATGTAAATGTACCACATTTTCTGTATTCATTCCTCTGTTGAGGGACATCTGGGTTCTTTCCAGCTTCTGGCTATTATGAACATAGTGGAGCATGTGTCCTTATTACCAATTGGAACGTCTTCTGGATATATGCCCAGGAGAGGTATTGCAGGATCCTCTGGTAGTACTATGTCCAATTTTCTGAGGAACCGCCAGACTGATTTCCAGAGTGGTTGAACAAGCTTGCACAAGTTCCACCAACAATGGAGGAGTATTCCTCTTTCTCCACATCCACACCAGCATCTGCTGTCACCTGAATTTTTGATCTTAGCCATTCTGACTGGTGTGAGGTGGAATCTCAGGGTTGTTTTGATTTGCATTTTCCTGATGATTAAGGATGTTGAACATTTTTTCAGGTGCTTCTCAGCCATTCGATATTCCTCAGTTGAGAATTCTTTGTTTAGCTCTGTGCCCCATTTTTAATGGGGTTATTTGATTTTCTGGTGTCCACCTTCTTGAGTTCTTTATATATATTGGATATCAGTCCCCTATCTGATTTAGGATTGGTAAAGATCCCTTCCCAATCTGATGGTGGCCCTTTTGTCTTATGCCTTACAGAAGCTTTGCAACTTATGAGGTCCCATTTGTCAATTCTCGCTCTTACAGCACAAACCTTTGCTGTTCTATTCAGGAATTTTTCCCCAGTGCCCATATCTTTGAGGCTTTTCCCCACTTTCTCCTCTATAAGTTTCAGTGTCTCTTGTTTTTATTTGGAATTCCTTAAACCACTTAGACTTGACCTTAGTACAAGGAGATAAGAATTGATCAATTCCCAGTCTTCTACATGATAACCGCCAGTTGTGCCAGCACCATTTGTTGAAAATGCTGTCTTTTTTCCACTGGATGATTTTAGCTCCCTTGACAAAGATCAGGTGACCATAGGTGTGTGGATTCATTTCTGGGTCTTCAATCCTATTCCATTGATCTACCTGTCTGTTGCTGTACCAGTACCATGCAGTTTTTATTACAATTGCTCTGTAGTACAGCTTGAGATCAGGCATGATGATTCCACCAGAGGTTCTTTTATTGTTGAAAAGAGGTTTTGCTATCCTAGGTTTTTTGTTATTCCAGATGAACTTACAAATTGCCCTTTCTAAATCATTGAAGAGTTGATTTGGAATTTTGATGGGGATTGCATTGAATCTGTAGATTGCTTTAGGCAATATAGCCAATTTTACTATATTGATCATGCCAATCCATGAGCATGGGAGATCTTTCCATCTTCTGAGATCTTCAATTTCTTTCTTCAGAGACTTGAAGTTCTTATCATACAGATCTTTCACTTCCTTAGTTAGAATCACACCAAGGTATTTTATATTGTTTGTGACTATTGTGAAGGGTGTTGTTTCCCTAATTTCCTGGGATGAAGCCTACTCCGTCATGATGGATGATCGTTTTGATGTGTTCTTGGATTCGGTTAGCAAGAATTTTATTGAGTATTTTTGTATCAATATTCATAAGGGAAATTGGTCTGAAGTTCTCTATCTTTGTTGTGTCTTTATGTGGTTTAGGTAGAGTAATTGTGGCTTCATAGAATGAATTGGGTATCGTACCTTCACTTTCTATTTTGTTGAATAGTTTGAGAAGAACTGGAATTAGGTCTGATAGAACTCTGCACTAAACCCATCTGGTCCTGGGCTTTTTTTGGTTGGGAGACTATTGATGACTGCTTCTATTTCTTTAGGGGAAATGGGCCTGTTTAGATGTTAATCTGATCCTGGCTTAACTTAGGTACCTGGTATCTGTCTAGGAAATTGTCCATTTCCTCCAGGTTTTCTAGCTTTGTTGAGTATATAGCCTTTTGTAGTAGGATCCTATGATGTTTTGGATTTCCTCAGGATCTGTTGTTATGTCTCCCTTTTCATTTCTGATTTTGTTAATTAGGATGCTGTCCCTGTGCCCTCTAGTGAGTCTGGCTAAGAGTTTATTTATCTTTTTGACTTTCTCAAAGAACCAGCTCCTGGTTTGATTGATTCTTTGAATAGTTCTTTTTGTTTCCACATGGTTGATTTCACCCCTGAGTTTGATTATTTCCTGCTGTCTACTCCTCTTGGGTGAATTTGCTTCCATTTGTTCTAGAGCTTTTAGGTGTACTTTCTAGCTGCTAGTGTATGCTCTCTCCAGCTGTGAGTTTACCTCTCAGGAATGCTTTCATTGTGTCCCATAAGTTTGGGTATGTTGTGGCTTCATTTTCATTAAACTCTAGAAAGTCTTTAATTTCTTTCTTTATTTCTTCCTTGACCAAGGTATCATTGAATAGAGTGTTGTGCAGTTTCCAAGTGAATGTTGGCGTTCTGTTATTTATGTTGTTTTTGAAGATCAGCCTTAGTCCATGGTGATCTGATAGGATGCATGGGACAATTTCAATATTTTTGTATCTCTTGAGGCCTGTTTTGTGGCCAATTATATGGTCAGTTTTGGAGAACGTGCCATGAGGTGCTGAGAAGAAGGTATATCCTTTTGTTTTAGGATGAAATGTTCTGTAGATATCTGTTAAATCCATTTGTTTCATAGCTTCTGTTAGTTTGACTGTGTCTCTGTTTAGTTTCTGTTTCCAGGATCTGTCCATTAATGAGAGTGGGGTGTTGAAGTCTCCCACTATTATTGTGTGAGATGCAATGTGTGTTTTGAGCTTTACTAAAGTTTCTTTAATGAATTTGGCTGCCCTTGCATTTGGAGCATAGATATTCAGAATTTAGAGTTCCTCTTGGAAGATTTTACCTTTGATGAGTATGAAGTGCCCCTCTTTGTCTTTTTTGATAATTTTGGGTTGAAAATCTATTTTATTTGATATCAGAATGCCTACTCCAGCTTGTTTCTTCGGACCATTTGCTTGAAAAATTGTTTTCCAGCCTTTCACTCTGAGGTAGTGTCTGTCTTTTTTCCTGAAGTGTGTTTCTTGGAAGCAGCAAAACGTTGGGTCCTGTTTGTGTAGCCAGTCTGCTAGTCTATGTCTTTTTATTGGGGACTTGAGTCCATTGATATTAAGAGATATTAAGGAACAGTAATTGTTGCTTTCTGTCATTTTTGTTGCTACAGTTGGGATTCTGTTCATGTGGCTGTCTTTTAGGTTTGTTGAAGGATTACTTTCTTGCTTTTTCTAGTGTGTAGTTTCCAACCTTGTATTGGTGTTTTTCCCTTATTATCCATTGAAGGGCTAGATTCGTGGAAAGATATTGTGTGAATTTGATTTTGTCATGGAATACTTTGTTTTCTCCATCTATGATAATTGAGAGTTTTGCTGGGTATAGTAGCCTGGGCTGGCATTTGTGTTCTCTTAGTGTCTGTATAATATCTGTCCAGGATCTTCTGGCTTTCATAGTCTCTGGTGAGAAGTCTGGTGTAATTCTAATAGGCCTACCTTTATATGTTACTTGATCTTTTCCCCTTACTGCTTTTAATATTCTGTCTTTATTTAGTGCGTTTGTTGTTCTGATTATTATGTGTCGGAAGGAATTTCTTTTCTAGTCCAGTCTATTTGGAGTTCTGTAGGCTTCTTATATGTTTATGGGCATCCCTTTCTTTAGGTATGGAAAATTTTCTTCCATAATTTTGTTGAAGATATTTGCTGGCCCTTTAAGTTGAGAATCTTTATTCTCATCTACTCCTATTATCCGTAGGTATGGTCTTCTCATTGTGTCCTGGATATCCTGAATATTTTGAGTTAGGATCTTTTTGCATTTTGCATTTTCTTTGATTGTCCTGTCTATGGTCCCTATGGAATCTTCTGTGCCTGAGATTCTCTCTTCCATCTCTTGTATTCTGTTGCTGATGCTCGTATCTATGGTTCCTGATTTTTTTCCTATGGTTTCTATCTCCAAGGTTATCTCCTTTTGGGTTTTCTTAATTGTTTCTACTTCATTTTTAGGTCCTGGATGGTTTTGTTCAATTCCATCACCTGTTTGGTATTGTTTTCCCGTAACTCTCTTAGTGTTTCCTCTTTAAATGCTTCTAGTTGTTTACCTGTGTTTTCCTGTATTTCGTTCTTAAAGTCCTCCATCATCATCATGAGGAGTGACTTTAGATCCATGTCTTGCTTTTCTGGTGTGATGGTGTATCCAGGACTTGCCATAGTGGGAGAGTTTGGTACTGATGATGCCAAGTAACCTTGGTTTCTGTTGCTTCTGTTCTTACGCTTGCCTCCTGCCATCTGATTATCTCAGGTGCTTGCAGTCCTCAATATATCTAATTAGAGCCTGTCCTTCTTCTAATCCCAGTTGATTTTGGACTCCTCCGAATCCAGCTTTCACTATGATCTTTTGATTGTGGGCTCCTGTGAACCTGATATTCTGGGTGTGTCTGGGTTCCTGGCAGTCAAGTTCCACTGAGACCCTGGAATACTGGTGTGATACACCTCCTGTTATCCTGGGATACTGTTGTCCTAATATCCTGGGTGTGTTACAGTGCCTGGGAGTGGTGTCTCCTTTGAGGAGTTTGGAGTTGTCTGGTAAGTGGTCCCAAGAACGTGTGGAGATTCCTCTAGGGACCGTGGGGGAGTGCACAGACCCTGCGCCCAAGGTGACCGGGCACTAGAAGGGACCCGTGCCCCTCGTCTGGCCGTTTGTCTCGAACTCTTAATTTTAATCTCTCTGCTTCCCCGTCATGGCATGGTCCGTACTACCTCCTCTCATAGCAGAATCCCTCTTTTCTCCTGCATTTCTTGCCCAGGAATCCTAAAAGTCCTACCTCTTTTATCCTGCTCTGCCATTGACCATTGGCAACTTTATTTCGCAATCAGAGCCAACTGGGGGCAGGCTTTAGCCTGCATGTAGGATGTTGTAAACAGGTTTTTTGGGGGGTAGCATAATTAACATGTCTTTCTCTGGTGGGTGGCTGCAAGTGCCATCACCCACAGGGATTGACACCCTGGGAAAGGAGCTAGGAAATTGGAGGCTATCCTCCAAACTCTGCCTTGCTGACCCACCTATGAAAAGCAGAGTAACATGACTTTTCCTAAACCACTACATGTAATTTGGCTTCATACATGGAATTCGTACAGGGAATTTATACAGGAGAATTATTAAGAAAATGTTGACAAGTTAATAAAGATTGTAAAACAAATCTCAAAAGAACAGTCAATAACTGGAAATGATACAGGAACCAACAACTATCTCATTCTTATCCTTAAGCACATGTCTATGTGGTGTTATTTCATTAAATGAATGTCATTAAAAAACAGTGAAAGTACCGTTCTCATTGTGGTGCAGGCTCTGCGCAGTGCACATTTTCCTGTTGTCAGAGCCATACACACTTTTTGATGCTTTTCTGTGGTTCCTTTCTACTTTCACTATTTCTGAGGTAAGGGTAAATGTTATGTGACTGGATTTGCTTTTCTGACCCTTGAAGTTCCCACTACTCATTTCAGTTACAAAACTAATCTAAGAATTCCTGGGTCATGAGTGTTTAAATTTTACTGTATATTTCTTTTTCTATAATTTTGAGGTCATCCAAATGTGGCTGAAATCTAAGTTGTATAATTTACTTGATTTTTGACAATGACATTGTGGTGCACATGTTTATAATGAACTGTTCAGTCACACAAAACAATGAAATTCTGTAATTTGCATCAATATAGAAGAGACTAAAAATATTATTTCAGATACAGAAAGACAAGTAATCACATGACCTCAAACACAGGTTGAGTCTTAAGAATTTTAACTTACAGAAGTTGGAGAAATAAAGATTTTGCCCATTAGGAAAGGGAGGCATTGAAAAATATTGGTCAGTCAGTGCTCTTATACAGATAAATAGAAGGAAGAAGCATAATAGTCAGTGTTGTCCAGAATAGTGACTGTAAGTCATAGAATATTAGAAAACATAATTTGTTTTGTTTTGTTTTGTTTTGTTTGAGACAGTGATATAGTGCTGGCTACCCTAGAACTTGCTGTGTAAATCAGGTTGGTCTGGAAGCATTGTAACACCTGGCCTAAGAACTTTGGATTTTTTGGGTTTTTTTTTGGTTTTTTGTTTGTTTGTTTTTTGTTTTTTGGGGGGGCGTTTTCGAGACAGGGTTTCTCTGTATAGCCCTGGCTGTCCTGGAACTCACTCTGTAGACCAGGCTGGCCTCGAACTCAGAAATCCGCCTGCCTCTGCCTCCCAAGAGCTGGGAGTAAAGGCATGTGCCACCACGGAACTTTGGACTTTTTAAACTTAGTAACATTAACTGTTAAAAGAAATGATCATTTTAAAATTGATATAAAGACAATGATGAGTCTACCTCTAGCAAAACGCGCCTTTGAACATATAAACCTATGATTTTCTATTATCTAGTCATAGAACAGAAGGAATATTGTACTGCTGTCATCGACCATTTGAGAACATTATGCAGTGAGATAAAAGCAATCCAACACTAAAATGTAAAAATAATTAAATAAGGGAAAATAGTAATTAGAATCACAAATTATAGTTCTTAAACCCAGCAGATTAAGATAAAGTTGTCATGATTTTAAAGGTGGCATTATGAGTATGGTGGCGCAAGCCTTTAATCCCAGCACTCGGGAGGCAGAGGCAGGCGGATTTCTGAGTTCAAGGCCAGCCTGGTCTACAAAGTGAGTTCCAGGACAGCCAGGGCTATACAGAGAAACCCTGTCTCGAAAAACAAAAACAAACAAACAAACAAAAAAAAGAGTATGGTAAATACATGAATACATGTTTAGGAAAGATAAACACATGGAAGAAAAGGAGAAAGCGAAAGAATGTTAGAGCAATGGGTGTCTGGTTATTTTAAATATTAACAAAGTGTGGTGTATTTCTCTACTTCCTCAGAATGCATTCATAAACACAGGATGCTTATTGGTGTTTATATTATTGGTTATTATTATAATCTGATATTGACTGACTTGTCCTTATTTCAGGAAATCCTGTCATTCAGGGATGTGGCCATTGATTTCTCTGAAGAAGAGTGGGAATGCCTGGACCCTGCTCAGTGGGATCTGTACAGGGATGTGATGCTGGAGAATTACAGCAACCTTGTGTTCCTGGGTAAGAATCAGTTCCATCAGTAAATTCCTTTTTGTGTATGTGTGTTGCATAAAGTATTTAAAAATCTCAACCCTGGGTTTCTACCCTTCCTTTGGGTATTGAGTTCCCAAATGGAACACATGCTTATAGCCTTTATATTTATAATAAGCTCTGAATAGCATACTAGCTGGGCAGTCTCCATGCTAGTCTCCTCCCCTCCATGCTGCTAGAATCTACTTTCCTATCACTAACCCTGAGTTATCGCTGACTATTTACTATGTTCTATCTGGGCTGCTCTTAACTCTAATTGGGCAACCCTCAGGACCACACTCTCATGACCTTTAACCCATGGTGGCTTCTGCTTCCACCTCTCTTACGAGTTCTTCTTCCTCATGGTCCTCCTCTCCCCACAAGCCTGAGAAACTTAAACCCCACCTATGTCTCTTCTACCCAGCTATTGGCTGTCAGCATCTTTATTTACCAATTAGAAGTAACTTGGGGGCAGGATCATTCAGCATCTTATGTGCAGACTCTCTGGGGAGCCCAAATTAACATTAAAATACAAACAACAGTGGGCCAACCCACTGCATATGTGTGTGGGTTTGTTATTGCTGTTTATTTTGTCCTTTGAGCCAGGGTCTCTCTGTCATCTTGGCCGTCCTGAAACTCTTTGTAGACCAGACTAGCTTGAAATCAGAAATCCTCCTGCCTCTCCCTCTCAAGTGCTGGTATTAAGTGCCACCAGGCCTGGCTCATAGTGAATTCTTTTTTTGGTTTTTCGAGACAGGGTTTCTCTGTATAGCCTTGGCTGTCCTGGAACTCACTTTGTAGACCAGGCTGGCCTCGAACTCAGAAATCCGCCTGCCTCTGCCTCCTGAGTGCTGGGATTAAAGGCGTGCGTCACCACGCCCAGCCATAGTGAATTCTTAATTCAAGATGAATATTAAATTTATTTTATAGAACATCTCATGGGAGCTTGTATTTTCCAGCAGTGAGGTTTATGGTCCTTCAAGGAAGAACTGGGGAGATTGTTGAGGCAACTAAGATAATTTGTTTTCCATTCTGTTTCTAACCTGGCTGTTTCTTAGAAGTATTGTCTCTCATAAATGAAGAAATTGATGTTTAGTAGATCCTCTCCATGCCTACAATAGCAGAGTCCTGGAATAAACATGTTATTTTCTAGATGAATAACACACAAACAGTTGTATTCTTTTTTTCCACAAACAGGTCTTGCTTTCTCTAAGCCATACCTGGTCACGTTTTTGGAGCAAAGACAAGAGGCTTTGGATGAGAAGAGAGAAGTGGCCACCACCACACACCCAGGTGTGTGGGAATGAGGGGGTCAGGGTGTGAGATCAGAAATCCAATGGAAAGCCAGACTTTACCATATGCATTGAGATGTTATATTGTAATGGGAATCAATTTTTAGATATCCTTATTTATTTATTTATTTATTTATTCATTCATTCATTCATTCATTCATTCATTCATTCATTTCTATCAGAAGACGTCTCTCTTATGATGCCTTAAGTCTCTAAGCTTTATTTTCCACTCCAGAGGATTCTGCTTGTGTTCACAGTGACTGACAAAGTTTGTCATTTTGCTGAGAGTCTGCCTTTCAATGGAGTTTTGACTGTTTCCTATACTTTTGAAATTTTGTATATGTGTTTAAATATGTATTGTGAAGCCATTATAATACAGTATAGTCACAAATAAATTTCTTTCACATCACTTACACGTATGGCAATTAAGATCTTTTTATAAATGCTATGAATGATTATAATTTATTCTCATAAAGTCTTTTTTTTCTCTCATACATTCAGTGTTACTGATTTAAAATACACACCCTTTGTAGAGCTATTTCATAGATTTAAACTTTATATGTCTAAAAGAATGTTTTTAATAACTTACCAGTTGTTTTTCAGAATTTAATGGGTTCAAGATTCTCTTTTTATTATTCTACAAGTTTATTTTTTCATTATTGAAGTCTAGGTTGTCTAAAATAATTTGTTTGTATGTAAGCTCTATGTTTTTGTGGATAGAGTATACAATACTAAACACTGTTGCATAGTGTAAGATTAAAGATCAGTGAGCTCTGGTTCTGTGAACATCAGAACTATGTATTTCTGCTTCACGTGCTAGCATGAGTCTTGTATATAGTTTCTTCCTTGTTATGGTCAGCTTGTGTATCTTTTAAGCAAATCTTCTTAGAATTTAGGCTAATTTTTTATCATCTAGCCTTTGATTGATATGGCCCTTAGGCAGGCATTCAGTCATTATAGTGAACGTGAGTTCTTTTCCTTTCCTTTTCCTTTTCTTTTCATAATATGATTCAGATGCTTCTATTCTTTTTGCTAACCAGAGACACCTGGCATGGAAGATGCTTATTTTCTTGTGAAAGTGCAAAATAAGCTTCCTGACTTCTTGAAATATAATACTTAATGATATTATGGAGAGTCTAGTTATTATGCAGTAAAATATTTTGTACCTTCTAAATTAAAACTATACTTATGATATAAAGTATTATGTCTACATTCTTTCAACCTCAGAAATCACCGCTACATAACATTTTTCATATTTAGCTATTTATATTTTTATGTAGATATTGTCATAAATTTATGTATTTTTAAAAAGATTTATTTATTTTATGTATGTGGGTACACTGTAGCTGTACAGATGGTTGTGAGCCTTCATGTGGTTGCTGGGAATTGAATTTTTAGGACCTCTGCTTGCTCTGGTCGGCCCCACTAGCTCCAGTCAACTCCTCTCGCTCAGTCCCTGCTTGTTCTGGCCCAAAGAATTATTTAGTATTATATATAAGTACACTATAGCTGACTTCAGATGCACCAGAAGAGGGTGTCATATCCCATTATGTGTGGTTGTGAGCCACCATGTGGTTGCTGGGATTTGAACTCATGACATTGGAAGAGCAATTAGTGCTCTTACTCAAAGAGCTATCTCTCTAGCCCAATTTCTGTATTTTTAATGGGCTCATTTCTGTTAACATAATGTCCTTAAGAATTTCCATTGTTATGAGTGGTGCAGCTTTCTTTGCTACTTAACTGTTAGTAATATTTCATTATTTCTTTGATCTTCCTTATTTCAGTGGAAATTTAGAATGTTTCCATTTATTGCATTTTCAAATTATACCACAGTGAATATAAGTGTGGAAACTTGTAATTTCTCATTTACCTGTGAAAATATGAGTAATGGTCTCTATTAAAGAGAAGCATAAATTTTTTGACATGTACAAAAGCAATATAAATATGTATAAATACAAAGAATCTTATTCACTATTTATTCATATCTCAATTTTTACTTACCAGATATAAAACCATATAAATGTAAAGAATGTGGCAAAGCCTGTGATTGGAACTCACTCCTTCTCGAACACCAGAGAACCAATCCAGGAGAGAATGTCTACAAGTGTGAAGAATGTGGTCAGGCTTCTGGCTCTTACTCAGTAATTCCTGAACACCAGACAAACAATTCAGAAGAGAAAGCCTGTAAGTGTGAAGAATGTGGTAAAGTCATTTGTACTTGCTCAGAAAATTCTAGCTACCAGAGAATTTGCATTGGAGAAAACCCCTACAAGTGTGAAGAATGTGGAAAAGCCTTTTCTTCTCATTCATGTCTTGCTCAGCATGAGGTAGAACACACTGGACAGCAATTTTATAACTGTGAAGAATGTGGGAAACTGTTTTATTTTCCTTCTCACCTTACAGAACATCAAAAAATTCATTCTCAAGAGAATCTCTTTAAGATTGAGGTGTGTAGTGAGGTCTTTTGTGCTCCCATAGAACTTTCTAAAGACCAGAACTTTTGTACTGAAGAAAAGCCCTACAGGTATGAAGAATATGTTAAGGCCTTTAGCGCTTGCTCAGTACTTTCTGAACACCCGACAATTCATCCAGGAGAGAAAGCATTCAAGTGTGAAGAATGTGGCAATGCCTTTTGTACACTCCATTCAGTCTCTAAAATGAAAATTCATTGTGAAGTGAAATCCTACAAGTGTGAAGAGTGTGGGAAAGCCTTTGCTACTCATCTTTCCCTGATTCAGCATAAAATAGGTCATACTCGAGAGAAACCTTATCAATGTGAAGAATGTGGCAAAATGTTTTACTGTTCTTCAAACCTTAAGCAGCATCAAATAACTCATTCTCAAGAGAAACCCTACAAGTGTGAGCAATGTGGAAAGGTCTTTAGAACTTGCTGGCAACTTTCTAAACACCTGAGAATCCATTCTGGAGAGAAACCATACAAGTGTGAGGAATGTGGCAAAGCCTTTTATACTCTCTCCTACCTTACTCAGCACAAATTAGGTCACACTGGGGAAAAACCTTACAAATGTGAGGAATGTGGCAAAACCTTTTACTATCCTTCAGTCCTTAAGGAACACCTAGCAATTCATTCTGGAGAGAAACCGTACAGGTGTGATGAATGTGGCAAGGACTTTTGTACTCGCTCAGGACGTTCCAGACACCAGAGAATTCATACTGGAGAGAAACCCTACAAGTGTGAGCAATGTGGAAAGGCCTTCAGTACTCATTCATACCTTTCTCATCACAAGATAGTTCACACTGGACATAAACCCTACAAGTGTGAAGAGTGTGGCAAAAAATTTTACTATCCTTCTCGCCTTAAGGAACATCAAAGGATTCATTCTCAAGAGAATCCTTACAAGTGTGAAATATGTGGCAAAGCTTTTTATACTCATTCATACTTTACCCAGCACAAATTAGGTCACACTGGGGAGAAACCTTACAAATGTGAGGAATGTGGCAAAACTTTTTACTATCCTTCAATCCTTAAAGAACACCTAGCAATTCATTCTGGAAAGAAACCGTACAGGTGTGAAGAATGTGGCAAGGACTTTTGTACTCGCTCAGGACGTTCTAGACACCAAAGAATTCATACTGGAGAGAAACCCCACAAGTGTGAAGAATGCGGAAAAGTCTTTTCTACTCATTCATACCTTACTCAGCACAAAGTAGTCCACTCTGGAGAGAAGCCCTACAAGTGTGAAGAGTGTGGCAAAAAATTTTACTATCCTTCTCGCCTTAAGGAACATCAAAGGATTCATTCTCAAGAGAATCCTTACAAGTGTGAAATATGTGGCAATGTTTTTTGTACTCCCAAAGGACTTTCTAAACACCAGAGATTTCATACTGGAGAGAAACCCTACAAGTGTGAAGAATGCGGAAAAATGTTTTATTATCCTTCACGACTTAAGGAACATCAAAGAATTCATTCTCAAGAGAATCCTTACAAGTGTGAAATATGTGGCAAAGCCTTTTATACTCACTCCTACCTTACTCAGCACAAATTAGGTCACACTGGGGAGAAACCTTACAAATGTGAGGAATGTGGCAAAACCTTTTACTATCCTTCCATCCTTAAGGAACACCTAGCAATTCATTCTGGAAAGAAACCATACAAGTGTGAAGAATGCGGCAAGGACTTTTGTACTCGCTCAGGACGTTCCAGACACCAGAGAATTCATACTGGAGAGAAACCCTACAAGTGTGAGCAATGTGGAAAGGCCTTCAGTACTCATTCATACCTTTCTCAGCATAAGGTAGTCCACTCTGGAGAGAAGCCCTACAAGTGTGAAGAGTGTGGCAAAATGTTTTACTATCCTTCTCGCCTTAAGGAACATCAAAGGATTCATTCTCAAGAGAATCCCTACAAGTGTGAAGTGTGTGGCAAAGTCTTTAGTGCTCACTTAGAACTTGCTACCCACCTAAGTATTCATTCCGGATAAAACCGTACAAGTGAGAAGGATATATGGAAATGCTTTTTAACTCATCCATCCTTACCTCAGAACAGATTCCTGAACAGAATTTTTTTTGTTTGTTTTTGTTTTTTGTTTTTCGAGACAAGGTTTCTCTGTATAGCCCTGGCTGTCCTGGAACTCACTCTGTAGACCAGGCTGGCCTCAAACTCAGAAATCCGCCTGCCTCTGCCTGAGTGCTGGGATTAAAGGCATGCGCCACCACGCCCGGCCTGAACAGAATTCTTAACAATGTGAAGAATAACAAAATGTTTTCTGGCTGGAGAGATGGCTCAGTGGTTAAGAGCACTGATTGCACTTCCAAAGGTCCTGAGTTCAATCCCCAGCAACCACATGGTGGCCCACAACCATCTATAAAGGGATCTGATGCCCTCCTCTGGTCTGCAGGTATGCATGCAGACAGAGCACTCATATATCAAAGCAAAATGTTTTCTATCCTCCAAACCTTAAGCCTCTGGAGGAAAACCACTCTCACATGTGGACTGTAGCAAGGTCTTTTGCACTCACTTAGGACTTTCTAAACATGTAAAGAACCATACTGGTAAGACCACAAATGTAGGAAAGCTACTAAACTTTTTAACCTTACTCACCACAAGGTAGTTCTTTCTGTTCAGAAACACTATACAAGAGGAAATGCTGAAAAATTCTTTACTCTTTTTCAGTCCTTAAAGAGTGTCACAGAGGTCATTCTCAGGAGAGACCCTACAAGTATGAGGATTGTGCTTTTGCTTATTCAGATCTTATCCAACACAATTGGATCCATAGTAAAAAGAAACCAAACCTTTGTGAAGAATGTGACAAGTGCTTTACTAATCAACACTTTCTAACCTTAAAATTTATACTGGGGAGAAACACTACAAATGTGAACAAATTGACAAGGCTTTTAAATATTCCTCATAGATTAACACAAAAGTATTAGTGCTGAAGAACAACCTTACACTGGTAAAATGTATTATGAAGATTTCATTCATCATTCAGTATTTGCTGAATGTCAGAATATTCACACTTGGGAGAATCTCTGTAAATGTGCAAAATATAGCCAGGTGTTTAGCTGTAATGTGTCACTGCATTAGCATGAGAGAATTAGTATTCCAAAAATACAAAGAATATAGCAAGGCCTTTATCTGTTTTTTCATATTTTAGTTATCCTCAGAAACTTCATACTGGAGAGAAACTACACATACAAATAACATGTCAAACTTTTAATAATATTTCAAGTCTCAGTCAACACCAAAGAATGAATTCAGTAAGCTTCATTGTCTGACTTCACCTCTCTGCATCTAAGGAAAGCTCAGCTGTGTGCTTGTTTGGATCGGACTAACTTACAGATGTGTCTATAGGACATTTTCTTGGATGTTGATTGATGCCCAGTCTCACCCCTGGACTGGTGGTCCTGAGTGAATGAGAATTCTGACCACCAAAAATCAGAGGGAGCAAGCCAGTAAGCAGAATTCCTCAATGGTTTCTACTTTAGTTCCTGTCTCAAGGTTTTCCCCTTGAGTTCTCATCCTGCCTGAACTGGTTGACTAACTGTAATTCCTAAACTGAAATAAACCCTTTCCTCTTTGAAGTTATTTCTTAGTCATGGCATTTATCACAGCAACAGAAACCAAAAGTCAGGCAGCAAAGAATATGGGAAAGCTTTTTACTTTTCTTTATATCTTAGTTATTATCAGAGTCTTCATACTGAGAATTTTTGTTTTTGTTTTTGTTTTTGTTTTGTTTTGTTTTGTTTTTTGGAATGGAAAATTAGACCGCTAGTGTCAAGCTAAGAACATATGAGTCCTATAGCAGAGACTTCTGTTTGCTATAATCTACCAATCTATTTTTTCAGACGTGTTTTCAAGAAAATTCTTTGAACTATAAATTTTTCCTGAAACTGTAGCCGTGTTGTCAGACTGTACCTAAGTACTCTCAATCTGGATTCCTGAGCCATGATTTATACGGCAGATTTTGCCCTTTCGGTCCCCCAATTGTAAGTAACCCTTACCCTTTGGTCTGTAAGAAAACCCAATACATCACTTTTCTCACCAACTTGGGCTGTAGTGAAATCCTAAGATGGTGTGTTGTGGGGGTCCCTTTGTACGCATTTATTTGTGTCTAGAGATAGCTAGCAACACATGTCATTCATATTTGGCTCCAAAATAAACAAAGTCTTATTTCCCTTTCAGGTGAGAACTGTAGTTTTTGTCTAATGACACAATCCCTGTTCTAATGAGAACAGTGCCATAGTAAAGTAGGGACATAATCCACACACACTCATTCAAAGGCAGGATTAGTTACTGGATACAATCCACACACACTCATTCAAAGGTAGGATTAGTTACTGGATACTTCCTTAAGTATTAATCATTGTAATTGCAGTTCTTTCTTGATTGTTTGCATATATCCAAAAAAGCATATAAATAATGAGTTTATTTAAAAGAAAAAGAGGCACTATCAAAACTTTCATAGAGACACAATTTACAATTGTTCCTTTAATCTTTTTTCCCTTTTTTTGTTTGAGCTATCGTCAGCCTTTATGGAAAAAAGTATATAAGTACCACCTTTACCACCTTATTCTGATCACAGGTTGTATTTTCTGTCCTGGGTGAAGTTAAAAGCTGTTTTTTCATGTTATAATTGTCATAGGAAACAGTTATATTCAGCTTTACAAGAGAATCTTTTTTTAAAAAAAAAGATTTATTTATGTATATGAGTATACTGTTGCTATACAAAACAAACTTTAAAGTACAAACAAACAAAACAAAAAACTTTAAAGCACAGAGCCCTTTGAGATTGCTACCTGTCCCCCACTTAGTATTCTCACATTGTGTTTAGAACAAGACTTAAAGGTCTTGAAAAGCACTTAGTACAATAATGTTCACAGGGAGACAGGGTAAGGAATGGGATTTCAGATTGGTTGATGATCTGTAATTATCAGTGTGCAGCAAAATATCTAATGTAGATGGCATGTGGTTTCTTGTTTAAACTTTTTGTCCAAATACATTGATTTTCAAGTATAATAATGATTGGTAACAACCAAACCGACTGTATTTCAATATATATGAAAAAGGAGAAGAATGGAAGATTGGGAAAGCTGTTGTTCATAATTCCTCTTTAGTATTCATGGCAAAGACAAATGGGAGATTCAGGGTTAGTTTTACCCCCATATAATCTCCAGAGAGCATCTTTCTGTTCCTTGAGGATATATTGATGTAGACCTCTGTGGCTTTTAGAATCAGTCCTTTGAGTACCCTTCTGTCCTGTCTTTCTTTGTTCTCTGGCTGTTGCTGGCAATGGCCGTCTCATCCAGTTCTCTTTATCACCGTGGAAGGAAAACACTATAGAGACTTTTATATTTTAAAACCGACAAGACAAAAGGCTGGGTGAAGACTATCCTGCCCCATCCTCTTTGGCCTTTGCAGCTGCCTGCGGAGGCTACAATCTGTCAGGGCCCTGAGAGACCTACATGGTTGGAGCTTTCTGCTTTACCACTGGATCTGACTAATCTCCATCCCCCCTCTTCCTCTATGAGACTTGGAAAACACGCCTTCATATCTTTGCCTAATAATTAGCTTCTGCCATCTTTATTTAGCCAATCAAGCAATTAGGGAAACACCCCTACAACTTCTAACAACTGAAAATTATGCCCATAGACTAAGGCATGTCCTCTCTCCTCAATGAAACTTTTCAGTGCTGTAGATCATGACCAGCACAGATCCCCTAATGGCCAACATGCATAGAATAAGTGACTGTATAATTTCCAGTACTAAATTGAACATACATATCCTATCCCCTCCTCCAAAGGTTTAGGGAACATTGTGGAGGAGAGGGTGGAGAGAATGTAACAGCCAGACACTCAGAGTCAGTGAATGATTACAGTGAAACATAGGAACAACTGCACATATAAACTTGAAGGGGTTTTGATGTCATGCTTAAGTAAACCAGACTAAATGCCAACACACAGAGGGCATTTAGCCACAAATTTCCACCACTTCCAAAGGTCCTATGGGAAATGCAAAAACTACTGAGTGGGAAGGTTCAAGGTTCTCAAAGTATTGCCATCAATACGTTGATCACACTCCAATGAAAAGCCACACATATGAGAATATTAGAAAGGACAAATTGACATTTGTGGGGAGGTAGGGTACAATCATGAGTGGACTGTGAAGGCAATTGAATCTGGGAAGACTTGGATGAGGAAGGGTAAATAAAAGTAAAGCATGTGCAAAATTCTTAATTAAAAATGGTTAATGCTTGTGCTTACTTACATTAGTCCTGTGTCATGGAAGAGTGCCACCCACAGAGATAGCTTTGCCAACCCTCATTAACCTTCCTGATCTAGAACTATGTTGTGACCAAATTACCTGTACCTTAAGATGTATTTTAAAATTGATAGGGGGATATATTCTTCAATGTATTCAACTTTATTTGGGTTTTTCAACTCCTGAAATTGGTAATAAGGCATCCCAAAATTTGGCCACAGTGTTGGTAGATGGGGGAAATAATGGAATGTTACAAAAAGCACAAAAAAAGTAATTTATTGACCCAAACTTGCAACATTCCTAAGGACCATAGGTCCTATACCTGACTTCCCATACTCTAGCCCTCCTTTTTAGACAGGAAATCCCAGATTGTTATTGACAATTCCACTAGCACCCATTATCTGAGGAAACTCGGAGAACACCTCCCGCAGACCCCTGAGATTGTAATCCTCAAACTCTACATAAGGTCTGCTATGGGGCTTAGGAACCTCACTTAGCTTAATCTAGGCCATGGGTACTTCTGCAGCCCTAGTCAGACATTGAGAACTGAATTGCCCAAGATAAACCTTAAGCCCAAGATAGATAGTTCAAGCCCAGTTTACCTGTCTTAAGGAACCTTAAACTCCATACAACAGACAAGGTTTGTTTACTAGGAAACAAAGTTTCAAACACCCATTCAACAGAACCAACATCTTAATATCAGGACACATTACATGTTTCATTACAAATACAGGAATAACCCAAACAAATGTGGTTTAATAACATTGTCTACAGGCTTTATTTGTCTTATTCATGCAGGAGTGGAACTCTAACAGGATTAGGAGGTGTGGCTTTGTTGGAGTAAGTGTGGTCTTGTAATAGGTGTGGCCTTGGAGGAAGTGTGTCACTGGGAGTGAGCTTTGAGGTTTCAAAAACCCACTCTGCAGGTTGGGATGTAGCTCTCGGCTACTGCTCAAGCATCATGAGTGCTGCCATGATAATGAACTAAGCCTCTGAAACTATACATAAGCCCCCAATTAAATGCGTTAATAATTGCCTTGGTTATGGTGTCTCTTCGCAGCAGTGGAACATTGACTAGGACAAGAAATCTCCACCAAAAATTCAGAATTCTCAAAGAAAAGTGATTTAGATCATGGACAAGACAGTGCTTTCAAAAAGGCAATTATAAACATAACCAAAGAAATCAAAGAGGACATGAATAAATACCAGAATAAAGACCACAAAAACAGCCGGGCGTGGTGGCGCACGCCTTTAATCCCAGCACTCGGGAGGCAGAGGCAGGCGGATTTCTGAGTTCGAGGCCAGCCTGGTCTACAAAGTGAGTTCCAGGACAGCCAGGGCTACACAGAGAAACCCTGTCTCGGGAAAAAAAAAAAAAAAAAAAAAAAAAGACCACAAAAACAAACTGGAATTAAATAATGAAAGCAATTCAAGATATGAAAAAAGAATGTATTCCAGGGATAGGGTCACTGAAAAACAAGCCCAAAGTAGAATATATCTTGAAATGTAAAATTAAAGAACTCAAACAAAAAATTCAGAGAAAAGTCTCATTAACAGATTAGATGAAGTGAAAAAAAGATCAGATCTTGATGCCATGGTGGACGAATTTGGTACTTAGAGAAAATATCAAATCCAAAAACATGGAAGAATATGCAGGAACTCTAGGACAGTGCAAAGTAACTGAACATATAAATAAAATGTATGTTTTTAAAATTCCGAGACACAGGCACAGAAAGCATTTTAACAAGATCATGGACAAAAAGTCCCCTAATTTATGGAAGGAGTTGCCTGTGAAGATTCAAGACCGACACTGAGCAACCAATGTAACCTGAGAAAATCTCACATTAGATAATAGCTAAAACACAGAATGTACAGAACAAAGCAAAGAGAAGCCTGTGAAATCAGCACGAGGGAAAGAGTAAGTCACAGACAATAGCAGGCCCATTAGAGTCATAGCACATTTCTCTGTGGAGTCATGGTAGGAGACATAAACTGATGTTCTAAAACTTTGAAAGACCACAGTTTCCAGTCTCAACTACTGTACTTAGCAAAACTGTCTGAGGTGAAGGAGAAAGGAAAAATGTTTATGATGAAATGGATTCAAAGAATTACATCCAGTAAGCCAACTCTACAGAAAAATGAGAAGATCAGAAGATTAAACTGGGCAAAAAAGGCACAAGGAACAACCAAACAATTCTACAGTACTGTGTTTAAGGAATTAGAATACTATATATGTAACAAACTCAAAAGATTGAATTAGTAATCATAAATTGTTGAACCATAACCTTACTGGTCTCATTTCCACAAGAAAGAGAAACATATTAACACATTGTATCATGAAATAGCATGTCTCTTTGCTAGGCTCGATCTCCAGCTGTTGGTGCAGACTGCATGAATACCTCCATATGTACGTGGATCTGACAATTCTCTGACTCAGCTTTTTCTTTCTACATTAGCTGGACTCAGTGTTAAAGCTTTGCTCTCCTCCTTGACTCTCCCTTAACCACAGGAGCAGCTGAGTTTTATCAATTCAGACTCTACTTGCATTTCTGTCATCTCATTCTGAAACCTCTTAAAGTCTGTTTTAACCTCTTCCTCTTATAATTCTTTAAAATACACATACATATAAATACTGATATACCGAATGTGTTCTATGGAGTGTGGAATATGAGTTAAAATTAGTAATTAAGATTAGAATAAAAGAACCTATATTTACCTCAGGCACACTGCCAAGGTAATGTGTATTATCTGGCAAATAGCTTTTTTGAAAGTGTTACCCCTTGTGAATTTACTGTTCAATAAATTCTGACATAGAATGACAGAAACACATTCACATGTGTTTCTTGCATGGTATGTCCACAACACTCCTTTTTTGTGTGTGCTTCTATGCCTTTGAACAATGTGATTCTCACTACTTAAAATTGCAGTCCAAGTATTAGAACACTGAAAATCCACTTAACACAATAGTAGCAGGCAACACCTTCTTATCACCACTGTCCCAGAAATGCTGGGAAGCCCACAGTGGCAATAAGTCTCACTAGGCTTGAAGTTTTGCAGTGGCCTTTTGAACTAAAGCATTCCATATCAGTAGCTCCATCAAAGCTATAAAGTGAGGAACACAACTGCTCTATGAGTTCAAGATTCCCATCTTCTCTGTGGTAGTAACCAGATCATTTATGATGAAAAACAAGAAGTATCATGGATAGGTCCAACTCATTCAATTACAGAACTATCAAGTGTTGGGAACCTTCTGGGTCATTAAAGAGATTGACGTGAAAAGTCAATTGACAGACCTCTTCACCAGACATGCAAGACAGGCACTACAATTCACCTACCAGACATGCAAGACAGGCACTACAATTCACCTACCAGATATGCAAGACAGGCACTATAATTCACCTACCAGAAATGCAAGATAGGTACTACAATTCACCTACCAGACATGCAAGACAGGCAGTACAATTGCTCCCAAAACAAACAAATACTAAATGCCATCATTGACATCCATGTCCTTCAAAGTAGAATCCCACTTCATTGAATGGCCTCTGTGAAGACCTGGTCAAATATTTTCCCTGACCTCCCCTATATCATACCATCACCCACCCTTCCTCATACAGAATAATGTTTATTGACAACAGGGATTTCCTTCTCCTACCAACAGGGAGATTCACATGTGTCCCTCTGAGTGACTGCTCAGAGCACTACAATCTGCTGAGCAGACACACATTACAGTTTTCACTTTCTCATTCCTTGCTTGACATAAATGCTACTCTGAAAATTGAGGACTCTGGCTAGTCAAGCACATGACACTCGTCCCCCATCCCTCTCTTTGCATCCACGGCATCAATAGGCCATCACTTAACTGATGATAAACTGTACTTACTGAATGGCTTGTCTCCTATCTATCAAGGCAGGGTACAAGTTGAAGAAAACAGGGCAGCTTCAGTGTTCTCTCTTTTTCCACTACTTTAAGGGAACTAGATACATAGTACAGATCTAACAAATCCTTGTGGGAAACAATTTAAAAACTGGTCATCTTTACGTGGAAATAGAATCTGTCACCAGGATTTAAAAAAACAAAACAAAACACAATGATATTCATGAGAGGTACTGAAACATGGGGGGAGGGGGTGAGTAGGAATTTTCTTGGATGAGTTTCAGAGGGATGGGAGTCATTTCAATTAAAGGGGTTAAAGTAAGAGAGAGAGGGCAGCAGAATTCTGAGGAAGCATGAGTATTGAAAGGGGAACTAAGAACAGGATATAAATACCCTCTGGTTTATGAAAAATTAATAAAAAGATGGAACATTCCATTCTGTTACAAACAGAAGTCCAGTTGTTATGTGATACATATATAACCCTGTGACCACTGGCTTTTCCTTCCATCCTCTTTGTTCCTAGTAATAATGACTCTGAGGCTGAATTATTGTTAATAAATGCTTAGGTCATAAGCTTAGCCTTGTTCCCTAACTACTCATTATTTATATAACCTGTTTAGCCACCTCCTTTATGTGACTGTCTCCTTCAGCATTCTGTAGTGAGTCTCCCGCACCTGACTCCCAGAATTCCTCTCTCTCTCTCCCTGCTGGGTGTCCCATCTTCTTCTAATCCTGCCTCAATGCTACTCTGCAATATTGATAGTTTTTTCTTACTTTTGCATAAAAAAATGAATATATTGTCTTTAAGTCAACCAAAACCTTCCATGATGGTAAAGAAGTATAGTTCAAGTCACTGCATCAACTCTCAAGATGACATATAACCTTAACCAAATTAAAATGGTTTAATTATGAACCAAGAAATTATGTATATTATTCAGAGTGTAAAACAATCTTGACACTAAACATTACATTATAATAGTGTGATCAAGACATACAAAGTCAAACGAAAACAAGATAGCTGGGAACAGTGGATGACTTGATAGGAAAAGGTGCTAGCCACAAAATCTTTAAAAGATAGGTCTGAACCATAAAGTCCATATACATTTAGGAAGAAATAACTCCACAAAGACGTTCTTTGCTTTTCACATATGTATTCTTGCATAGCCATACCCATATACAGCCACGCACACCAATATATCTTTTTAAAAAATCAAAACAGGGGGCTGGTGAGATGGCTCAGCGGGTAAGAGCACCCGACTGCTCTTCTGAAGGTGATAAGTTCAAATCCCAGCATCCACATGGTGGCTCACAACCATCTGTAACAAGATCTGGCTCCCTCTTCTGGATGGTCTGAGGACAGCTACAGCGTACTTACATATAATAAAATAAAATAAATCTTTAAAAAAATCAAAACAATGTCCTAAAATTAGGAAGAAATAGTAATCATCATATACTTGACTAGTTTCAGAAAAGATACACTCAAACCTTGGAATGCAAAGTGAACATTTAGTACTAAAATAAATTTGATCACTGGGCACAATTGGGATTAAATTTTGCAGAATCCTACACATTCCTGTCTATTGTGGTCATGTAAAGACCATCTTCTAAGTTGAGGCACTGTAACAAATATAAGGTGTATTGCCAGAACTAGCTACCAGGACACCTCACAGAAGAGTCAAGTTTCTGGGAATGACTGGTTCTTTAATTTGGGTTTTATTGCTGTGAAGAGACACCATGACCAAGGCCACTCTTATAATGGCAAAGATGTTCGGAGATGCGGTGCATTATCATCATGGTGGGAAGCGTGCCAGAAATGTGTTTCCTCTGTGGTTCTAGTTTTCCTCACGTGAACACTCATGCACTCTGTGAAAGTCACACTAAATAGTCACAGGGATGGCCACATCAGCTTGTTTGCCCTGGATTTCCTCAGTAATTAACTATCACCTGGGAATGCTAAGATGTTCAGTCATGGTGTTTATCTCAGCTATAGAAAGCAAAGCAATAGAGAAACTATAGTTTGCAATGGACCCTGGTGTAAATTAGAAATTGGATGGAGCCTAAGACAAGCTTCCATTGCTCCCTTCATTGTTACAGGGAATGCAATGTGAGCAATATTTTCTGCTCCATTTTTTTTAAAATATTTATTTTACATATGTGAGTACACTGTCACTTTCTTCAGACACACCAGAAGAGGGCATTGCAGATGATTGTGATCTACCATGTGGTTGCTGGGAATTGAACTCAGGATCTCTGGAAGAGTAGTTAAGAGATGGTTCTTAACTACTGAGCCATCTCTCCAACCCCATTTTCTGCTCTTGCCATCTATGCTTTCCTCATACTGGAAGGCTGTGCCCTCAAGTTATGCTACAAAATGAATAAACTTTTCCTAAATATACTTTAGTAAGATACTTTATCACTGAAACAAGGAAAGCAATATATGAGAGAAGTTGATTTCTAGAACGGAGGGCATTGAGCAGGTAGGTGGGCCATGAGCAGACCTTGAAGTAGTTTTCAGGATTTTGATCATTGACATTGACAATCTATAGAGCTCAGAAAGCATTACTTAGTGATACATTCATCTGGAAGTTTCAAAGATGGGACTGCCTTGAAAAAGATGGACATTGGCAACCTGACTAAAGAGTGGTTTCAGAAGGAAAAAAAGGATCTATCTGAAATTTCAGTCATGCTCATTGATATATTCAGGCAAGGAATCTGCATTCATTCTGCCCAAGTTTTGAAAACTAAGTGAAGCTGGATTCAAAGGTACGAAGCTGATTAGTTTGGCAGAGAAATTTCAATACAGAAAAGTCGTAGTAGGCCATCACATGGCTCTCACGTCACTCAAACATCTACAGTGAGAAGCAGCAAAAAGCTAAGAAGAAAAGTATGAAAATGTGCTGGTGGGCTGTTTCAGTGAGTTTTTGCTTTACAGCTTTGTGCTCCTGGCAGATCACATGTGTGCAGTCCCCCTACCCCCCACACTAGCTTATTTTTAACATGCCTTATTAGCTCAGTGGCTGGGCACTAGCCTCCTGTGGCTAGCATGCCCTTCCCTCTGGTACTCCTGGCTCAACACCTTCTACATCTACTTGAGGGCCTGGGTACCAGAGATTTTCCATGGAGAGTGAGGAGTGCAGCGGGACCTCGGGTGCCTCTTTGGGAGAGAAGATCTTTTCCCAAATGCTACAGCTCTTGGAACAAAAGACTCAGACAAAGGAATAATTCTAGTGTACCTTTAATTCCCTGGATGGATTTATATACAGTTCTGGGGGTGATTCAGGGTTTGACAGCAGGTACCTCTCATTGGCTTGGACTGAGAGTTTGGGGGAAACCTTATTTACATGTGGGAAGCCTTGGTGCTGTTCCTACGTGGCTGATAGCCATGCCTGTCCTGTGGGGGCTGTGCGGGCAGTAACTTTAACAGGAGCCAGGGGTCCAAGAGAGATGGTCAAATGCCTACCGTCCCATGTAGGTGGGAATTACCACCCATCGGGTTCTTCCGGGTTTCAAGATCTAGCCTAGAGTGGAAACCAGGCTGTCTGTGCGTAGCCAGTTGCCCCACATTTACTTTTAACTTTGCTGCCCCATTACCTCCTGTGAAGCCCATTGGCCTTTGCTGCCCAAAACGATTCTGGGCAGCCCTTCCAGCTGCCACTTTCCCTTTTCTCCTACATTTCAGATGATCTTCAGTCTGTAGCTCTAAATCTGTTCCTTCTGTCTTCCTGGGGTCTTGGTGATTCTGCCCCATTCCTCTCTGCATCCTATCCACAGAATTCTAAGTGTCCCGTTCTGTGCCCAGCCATTGGCCGTTGACATCTTTGATAGATCCAAAACCAGCTGGGGACAAGGACCCTCAGCATCTGGACATGCAGATTCAAAGCTTTAGAACCAATGTCCCACAGTGTGCAGGGTGGATTTGAGTGCTTGTGTGGCACTTCCTTTTGAACCGGAAGTTTCACTCCTAAAAGGAGGCTCATTAAGACTCAGGAAATGGCCGGGCGTGGTGGCACACGCCTTTAATCCTAGCACTCGGGAGGCAGAGGCAGGCGGATTTCTGAGTTCGAGGCCAGCTTGGTCTACAAAGTGAGTTCCAGGACAGCCAGGGCACACAGAAAAACCCTGTCTCAACAAACAAACAAACAAACAAAGACCCAGGAAATGAGAAGTGCTGATAGGCATCTTGAATTACGAGATATTTACAAAATCCACAGGTCTGCCCCGCCCAGGTTATACCTTGAGCTTGTTATTTCTCTAAGTCTCAAGGACAGGCACCTGGAGTTCTGCAGCTTATCAGCAGGAGTGTTGGTTTTTTAGAGACACAAAGGTGGGGAGGATGTCTCCTCAGAATGTCCTCATTAAGGGGGAGTTTTATGGGTAGTGCCATTCTAACGCTAGGGGTTGGGGGAGGTGTCCCGGGATGCTGCAGGAGGACACAGCACAGAAACCAGCTGCCTGTGGTGCTTGCCCTGGCTAGAGGGAAGATGGGAGCTTCTGGTGGAGGTAGGGGGGTGGGGGAAGCAAAAACTGCAGGGACAAACTGTACACAACACTAAAGTATCTCTCTAGTGTCAGTAATCCGGAGCTTACAACACACGCTTAATCACTGCGAGGAGAATTAAGCAGGAAAAAAAGAAGTTGAGTTCTGCACGGGGATAAAACACCATGGATAGTGGTGGCGCACGCCTTTAATCCCTGCACTGGGGAAGCAGAATCAGGGGGGGTCTTTGAGTTCAATGACAGCCTGGTCTACAGAGCAACTTCCAGGACAGCCAGAGCTATGCAGAGAAACCCCCTGTCTTGGAAAAACAAAAATAAAAAAGAAAGAACAGAAGGAAGGAAGGAAGGAAGGAAGGAAGGAAGGAAGGAAGGAAGGAAGACCCAAACAAGCAGTGTAAGATCCTATGTTTCCACTCAAAAGTATCTTCCTTGTGAAATACTATCCATCATGTGAAATTTTTGCTCTAAGGCATGACTAGACAGGAATAAACATTCCTGAGACAAGAGGGGAGGTCTCGTTACCCTAGGGTGCCTCTTCCAATAAGCAAAACTATATTTCTGATACCCTTGACTATATTTCTGATACCCTTGACTATATTTCTGATATCCCTTGACTATATTTCTGATACCCAACTTTCAAAATTCTGCCACACAAGATCAATTTTAGGGTCAGAGAGGATAGAAGAAAATTAACCAGATACCCCATGCCTAATGCAGAGAGGAATTCTCCAATGGATGACAGAGCAGAAGTCCATACAATGCTGTGGTACTAAGAACTGTGCCCTCCTTGGGAGAGAAGCAGAAGAGATATTAGGCTCAGAGACTACCTGCTGTTAGATACTTCTCTGTGGTGAACCAGGGAGACATGGGTGATGTTCTGGTAAAGTTCTCATAAAATTAAAGTTCTTATACAGATTAATGAATGAAAGTATAAGTAAGGGACCAATGGACAGATGAAGGATCCACCGGTGGACTCTGGTGTAATGTAAATGTGAAGGTAGTACTTATAACCTCGTTCAGTGATTTTTTTTTTTAATCTATGTCTCTGATCTACCTCCTTCACTGGATGGATTCCAGTGTTCACAGGAAAGCGTTTTCGTTTCTGTTTTGTTTTCCTAGCTGTGGAGTCTAATGCATGTATGCTCACAGGTTTGTCAGCACACATGGAAAAATTTACAAGTTGGGCATTAAATTAAGTCTTCCTTTATTCTAGGCACATAGTCTACCCCCTTTGCTAGTTTTGTACTTTGTATTTTGAGACAAGGTCTCTGTAAATTGCCTAGAACGCTTTGGATTTGTAATCCTTTCATTTTAAACTGGATGAAAGGCTGTAACACCTTAGTTGATGTCAAAAAGCATCTCTAAGTAATAGCCCTCCCACTTTAGCCTCTTGTTTCCTTATTTTAAAGTACAATTAAGTGATTGTCAACTTTCGGTGCAGGTTCCAATTTTATAATTAGTAGACGAGTTTTTAAACGACAGTTTGACCAGATACAACTAATAAACCCCCCTATCAAAGCCTCAACGGATGTTCAAGCACGTCCCGTTTTTCAACCGGGACTTTTGAAGCAGCCTGACTGTGGGCTCTTGTCCCAGTGCTGACACCTCTCCTTTCTTTCCACCCTCCTCCGCGGTCAGTAGGGAGAACACAGAACTCTGGGAAATGTAGTCGTGCCCTCTGTGACGTCACATGCAGCCGCTCTGCGAACCGCACTTCCGCATCCCGTCTGCAGACGTTTGTCTTTCCCTAAGTTAGCGGTGCTGTGTCCCGGTCCTCGGTATCGGATCGGATCTCTGACATGGAGGTTGGTCCAGGGAGCAGTGCAGCCTGAGGGAATGTGCAGGGGAGTGGTCCGGCTTGGAGGGAGCGGAGCCGAGGTGGACCAGAGGCAGGGAGAAGTCGAGTTGGTGATGCTGTGCTGCTGACCTAAGCTGGGCCACTGAGCCTGGATGCAAATCTGGGTGGGGAGAGCAGTATGGGGGTGGCGCTGTGAGTAAAAGCTTTGTTAGGACGCAGCTGTATACGCTTCTGGGGTGGGAGAGCTGGCTCTGTAGCACAGAAATGTGGAAGGGTGGAAGGTTCAGTATTGCCCCCCGCAGGGTGGGCCGGCCCACTGCTTGTGCCAGAGGTGTTAATAGGATCCTACATTCCAGCTTGCCTCAGGAAGCCTGTTGGCTGTGGTCACTTGGCTACTTGGCTGTGGTCAGATTTCTTAGGACTTCTAGATCGAGTGGAGATCTGGCACCTCCTATTTATGGCCAGCCTAATACTCTTGGTTTGAGCTAATACATGCTCCTAGTTTCCAGGGACAGAGTTCTGCTAAGGAGGTTGGTGTATAGGATGTTAGTACCATTCTCTTTGGAATAAATTATTAGATTTTTTTGATATGTTGTTTTGAATGGGAATATTTCATGGCCACCTCCGTGATCTGTGTCTTCAGACTTAACACTCACATGTAGAGACAGTCTAATGTTCTAAAGGAGAAGGCTTATTCAAGCAATTATTGGTCCTACATTGTAGAGTAAAATACTAGAAAATACCTTATCCACTTATGTCAGAGATTGTGTAATGTCAGAAGTTTGGACTCCTTTTCAGAAACAAATGAGGGGTTGATGGGAGCAGAGAGATGGGCCTGGAGATTATTAGTGACTTCAGGGAAAAAACTTGAGTGTCCCTAGGGAGGAGAAGTGACCTTGAACACCTAACAGTGTTTACGTTGCTCTTCCATCGTGAGCTTCTCTTCTATCTCTGGACACTGCAGCATCTAAACCTCCCTAACAGCTACTCTATCACTGTCCCTGACTGTGGCACACAGTTTCCCTGTTGCTCCCTGAACAGTCTTCTGAAAACATTTGCCAGTTTATTTACCTATAAACATTTATACAGCATCAGAAAGATTGAATGGTGAATTTGAAGAGCTTTTGCTCAGATAGGGTCCCTTGATTTGTACATGACAGACTCCTTGTACTGTCTCTTGTACAGTTTCGTAGTTCACAACACTTTAAGTCAAATCAAGTGTTTGTGTGGCATTAAAGCCTATTATTCATAAGGAACATGGGCTTTAAGCCGTCTTCAGTATGACTATTTCTGTTATGTAAAATACAGAGACTTCCTAGTTAATGTTACTGGCCAATACAGGACAAGAACAGCATTGTGTTTTCCATTATTTAAAGTGGGAAGAGTACATTACCTTGTGCACCAAAAGTGGTTTCCTAAGAAGTAGGCATGAAGCAGAGGCATGTTTGTCCTGTAACTTACAAACCCTTCCAGTATATATACTTTAAACACACCTGTGATTGAAAGAAACCATATCAAACCAAACCAAAACTGAAGCCTATTCTTGGAGCATCCTTGTTATCTCTGCATTGTGAAGTGAAGGCAAGGGATTAGGATTTCAAGGTCATCTTCCATATTATAGATTACCCAAGATGAACTTAAGCTAAGTACGATTCTGTGTAAAAATATTAAAGATTTTTTAAAACAGTTCATGGGTACACTAACTACTTCTGATGGCTTCCATCACTTGGCTTAGTACCGGCCTGACAGAATTCCGTCTAACTGACATGGCTGACATTTAAAACATATACTTGAGAAGGTTTATTGACTGTATTTGTTGTGTACTTTTAAAATCTCCCGCTAACATGCTTCTGTTAAAGGCTTTAAATTTTGGTGATCAGATAGATAGTCATCTGCATTACTGGGGGGTGGGGGACTTTACTCTTCATCTTGCTTGAAGATTCCTCCACATTTGCAGGGAATGTTTATTTTCTTTGGTTGTTGATTTGTATTAGTTTCTGTTGGGACCTCTTGATGTGTCTTCTGGTTTTCCTGGAATTCTTCCCATTTGTGCTTCTTAAACATTCAGTCTGGTACTTGAGCCATTCCCCATTTCCCTCTTTAATCCTTGACTGGTACAGCCTCCATGATATATACTTCCCTCTTAGTCCTTACTCCACAGGTTCAGCTGTGTGTGGGATGCTTCTTTACCTTTAGCCTGAACAGAATTCCAGTTCCATACATGGAAAATGGCAACCACATCGTCCACTGCTCTTCACAGGTGTGCCACGAAACCAAACTGCTAAATTGAGACTTCTTCCTCCTCGTTGGGGAGGAGTCTAATATTTCATGGTGTCCATTCCTGACCCCTTTCTTTTTCTTTTTTTTTTTGTTTTTCTGAGTGATCATCTGAGGGAGGGAATGAATGGGTTTTTGTTTTGATTTGTGTTTTTGTTTTTTTCTCATGTAGTAACCTTGTATTAGGCATGTTATTCTTGAAAAATGCTGAAGGGAAGTTGTGCTGAGTGATGACACTCATTTCCTGGGGGTCGCTCTGATATATGTCAGAAGCCATGGAGAGAAGCAAGAGAAAAAGAAATTTGAGTCTTGAGAAAGATATAAGTAGGAGGTAAAAATATATTCAAGGAATAAGAATGAGAAGTACAGGTTTTCATCATTGTCACCATTTCTGTTGTAAGTATTTCTGTCAATGAGCCCTTCCGTAGCTGTTTTCAAATGCAGTGGTGTATTGTGAGTTGAGACATTATGTGTGTCTAAAAGACTCTTTCAAAGACTGTATTTAAGACTGTTCTCTTTTAGGTACATAAAATTTTTGTATGATGATTTATGTATATAAAAATCATGGGTAAGAGTTTGAGTCCCAACTGTTTACATGATGGACTGTACTTAATATTTCATTAGGAACATGCATTAACAGTGTGCTGAATATTTTAAACATATATAAATATACTTAGACATCTGTCATATAGAATGAGGCATCTGACATTGATATTAGAAGTAATAGTTCAAATAAATTTACAGTCTGTGTTTCTCGTGGAAATCTGACACATGATCTGCCGTATCCTTTTCAGGATCCAGTTCCATACTCTGAGTCGTAGTATTTCAAAATATGTTGACGAAAACCAAAAATGGTTGCTGTGTGACACACTTAATGTGGGTCAGTGTCATTTGGAGGAGAAGCCTGAGGAGACACTGGTGAATGTGTGCTCTAGTGAAGTTAGATGGGAGGAGGAAGCTAGTGGAACGGTGACCCAGAATGGTGGCTCTAGGTGACCCGAATGGAGTGGATTCCAGGTGCTGGAAAACATGATTTTGGACATTGTAAGTCGGGGTGCAGGGTGGAGGGTGGGAAGATGTCTGACCAGATGAGCATATGAAACTAGTATGAAGACTGCAAAGTATACCTGTAACAATAATTACAAAATAATCTATTAAAATGTACGCTTCTCATAGTTTTTATATTTAATTATAGAAAAAGCAAAATGTTATCATTGATGTCATAGATCATTTTGAGACTTGTATGTGATAAGAAGAAAAATAAAACTAAAGCATAGAAAATGTTGAAATAAGGAAAAATAGCAAGTTGCATCACAAATTATTCGTGAACACAGGTTACCAAGGAACAGGTATCATGAGCTCAAAGCCTGCTGTAGGATTGTAGCAAATGCACAGATAGCTTCCTACAGAGGAAAACATACAGAAAAAGGAAAGGGGAGGTGTGTTGTAAAAAAAATTTAATCCCAATCTGGGGTTTCCACCCCACCTTTGACTATTTAGTTCTAGAATAAAAGACATACACAACCTTTATATTTATAATAACCTTAATCAGCACAAGAGCTGGGCAGGTATCTGTCCTCTATGCTATTTTGTCTATTTCCCAGCCAATAATCCTATTATATAATTTGCTGTTTTATCTGGGCTGCTCACAACTCCAGTTAGCCAAACCACGTGGCCATTATTTCAAGATTCTTACCCCATGATGCCTCCTCTTCTATTCACCTTCTTCTCTCTGCCCTCATGGTTCTCCTCCCAAGCCCAGGAACTCTAAACCACGCCTGTCTTCTCTGCCCAGCTATTGGCTGTCAACATCATTCACCATTACAATATATAACCGCAGACCAAACCTCAACAGCAGTGAAAAGAGTTAGTGTGTCTAGTGTATTTTAAATCTCCAAGTGTTCTTGCGACACTTACTAATTTGTGATTTGTTAAAATCCTTGTTATTCCATTTAATCTGTGAGTTCTTCCTTTACTGCTCTTCTGCTTGGCTGCTTCATGTCCTGTTTCTTGTTGTACTGGCATTAGCATCACTATTGAACTCTGTACAAATTCAGAAATCTTGACCTCTGCCAGAGCTGATACATCAGAATCTACATTTTCATTGCATTTCACATGCATGACTGTGCATATTAAATGTTAAGTACCTTCTCTCTCGTCCTAACTTTCTCCTGTGAGAAATGTAGTATGTGGGGTGTATAAAATAAGCGTAAGACAAATGTGTATGTTCCTGTGAATGCATTCATTGCCTTAAAAGTCAAATAGGAGTGATAGTAGGATCTCTCCATTCTCTTTTCATGGAGATGGGTCAGGGGCGGGATCATGAAACATATCAGAAATATCTTAGGGATGTTACTCACCTGTCCAGAAGTATTCTAGCTCTCCTCTTTTATTTTTTTTTAAAGATTTTATTTATTTATTATATATAAGTACACTGTAGCTGCCTTCAGACACACGGAAGAGGGCATCAGATCTCATTACAGATAGTTGTGAGCCACTATGTGGTTGCTGGAATTTGAACTCAGGACCTCTGGAAGAGCAGTCAGTGCTCTTAACCTCTGAGCCATCTCTCCAGCCCTCAAGCTCTCCTCTTATCCTGTACAAAACTTGGAATTTTGTTCACAACACATGATCCTGAAGTTTATGCTGTTATATTATGGCTTTAATTGATATGTATTTTGTTTATTTTTCTTTTAGGAAATCCTGTCATTCAGGGATGTGGCCATTGATTTCTCTGCAGAAGAGTGGGAATGCCTGGGTCCTGCTCAGTGGAATCTGTACAGGGATGTGATGTTGGAGAATTACAGCAACCTTGTATTCCTGGGTAAGGCTCACTTCCATAAATGAATTCGTATTTCACCACCAACATGTAATTGTACCCATTTGTGGAACATTCCATGGGGCTTTGTGCCATGCAGCAGTGACTTATGTACCTGCTTTTGCTGATATTCTAATAAATATTTTATTGTATTTCTTCTTTTAATATGGCTATTTGGCTTGTTTTTTGAAATATGCATCCATCAGCCTGGTTGTAATTCTATAAACCCAGTAGCCTAAGGTATGGGGCACACATGTTAAAGTAATGTTTCACCCTTCAGCTTTCGTGTTTACTATATAATGGAGCTAAGGATCTTCAGATTAGAGATTCTACCTACATATTCCACATGTGCTTCTCAGGAAACATTTAATGAAGTAATCTTCTACAGTTCTTCACCTTTTCTCAGAAGATTAATAGCGGAGTAGGATGTTAATTCCCAGGAGAACACACAGACATTGTTGTTCCCTTTTTCCACAAACAGGTCTTGCGTCCTGTAAACCATACCTGGTCACATTTCTGGAGCAAAGACAAGAGCCTTCAGTTGTGAAGAGACCAGCAGCTGCCACCGTGCACCCAGGTGTGTAGGAATTTCGGGGCCAGAGGACAGAGTGGGAGATTAGAGATCCAACAGAAAGCCAGGCTTTCTCCCGAGATAACATGCTCTGGTGGACGTCATATGTAAAGATCTCCTTTTCTATCCTTGCCTGTCACAGAAGGACATCGCCAGGTCTCTGTGGTGCTTTAAGTCTCTAAGCTTGGTCGGCCCCCTTCAGTGAGCTCTGCTTGTGCTTGCCATGACTCGAAGAGTTCTCCACTTTGCTGAGTCTACAGTGTGACTGACTTTTTACTGTTGCCTACACTTCTGGAAATTCCCACACATTTCTACAGATCTATAAACTTTAAACTTTAAACTCTTCCGTGTCATGTACATCCTTGTAAATTACACATTTCTCACCAAGCTATGAATGATTGTGCTATATTCTAATCACTTTTTTCTACAACATACTCAGTGACGATTTAAAATACATTCCATTTGTGGCTAAAACATCCTAAGCTGAAACTACACATCTAGAAGCATATTTTTCATAGATCACCGAGTAGGTCTTCAGAATTTTGTGGATTCATGAGCCCCTTCCTTATTTGCAGTTCTGTGTACTGCATTCCTATTTTGCACTCTAGGTTGCCTGAAATTATTTCCACATATGCAACCTACATATTTTTGTGAATGTCCAATAATAAACACTTAAGGACAATGTAAGATTTTTTTAAATTTAATTAATTAATTAATTAATTTACACTCCATATTTTATCACCTCCCCACATCCACCTCTAACTGTTCCACATCCCACACCTCTTCCCACCCCCACCCCCGGCTCTCCCCCCACCCCCACCTCCATCTCCACTAGGATGTCCCCACCCTCAACCCCCTACCCAACCAGACCTCTAAACTCCCTGGGGCCTCCAGTCTCTTGAGGCTTAGGTACATCTTCTCTGACTGAACCCAGACCTGGCAGTCCTCTGCTGTATGTGTGTTGGGGGCCTCAAATCAGCTGGTGTGTGCTGCCTGGTTAGTGGTCCAGTGTCTGAGAGATCTCAGGGGTTCAGATTAATTGAGACTGCTGGTCCTCCTACAGGGTTGCCCTCCTCCTCAGCTTCCTCCAGGTCTTCCCCAGTTCAGCCACAGGGGTCAGCAGCTTCTCTCCATTGATTGGGTGTAAATAACTGCATCTGACTCTTTCAGCTGCTTGTTGGGTCCCTAGGAGGGCAGTCATGATAGATCCCTTTTTGTGAGCACTCCATAGCCTCAGTAATAGTGTCAGCCCTTGGGGCCTCCCCTTGAGCTGGATCCCACTTTGGGCCTGTCACTGGACCTTCTTTTCCTCAGGCTCCTCTCCATTTCCATCCCTGTAATTCTTTCAGACAGGAACAATTATGGGTTAGAGGTGTGACTATGGGAAAGATTTTTTTTTTTTTTTACAGAAATGTATGAGCTTTAGTTCTGAACATCAGGACTGTATGTCCTTTATGAGCAAATGTGAGTCTCGTACATTCATGTCCTATATATCTTGTTATTAAATTGTTTATCTCATGAATGAGTATTCTTATAAATAGGCTAACTTTATGATATACTCATTGACAGAAATGTTGCCTTTAGAAAAACTCTATCTTTTATACATGAGCTTAAAAGTTTCTCATAAGTCTGTATTTTCCAGGAGTCTATTTCCTTGTTATAAAAATGTAATATAAAATACTGTTGTCAATTCCTGAAACGAGTTATGAAGCAAATATTTTCAAACCTCTAAAACTGAAACTGTATTCTTAATATAAATCTATATATCTCTACATCCATTTAATTTAAGACAAATAAAATTAACTTCCAGATATCCAGGTTTGGCTACTGTAGCTGAATAAGGATGTTTCTCGGTGGATCCTGTATTTGATTACTTGGTTCCCAGTTGGTGGTCGGCCTTGCTGCAGGCAGCACACAACTGGGGTCAGGCTTTCAGAGTTCAAATCCTGCCTGCACTGTTTGTTTGATTCTCTGCTTCACAGTTTGCATTCACAAAACGAGCCTAAGCTTCTGCTCTAGCCATCATTCCTGCTCTTAGCTTTCATGGTCCTCCATGATGGATTCAGAATGTTTTGGAACCATAAGCCTAACTTAAGTCTTTCTTCTGTAAATTGCTTTAGTCATGATATTTTACCACAGCAACAGAAAAGTACCCGATTTAGATATATTTCATTTTTTGTCTATGTCTGATGATCAGTTTGTCTAGTGGGCTTATTTCTGTTAGAATAAGAGTTTCCGTTATTTTTGATGGTATTATTCGTCCCTTAGCCATGTAACTTTGGATATGACTTCAGTGTTTCTACTTTTGTCTCCTCCTTTCAGGAGAAGTTTATGTTATTTCTATCTACAGTATTTTCTGAATTTCACTACACTTAGTATAGGTATGGAAATATACTGTAGTTTCCCATTTGTCTATAAAAATATGAGTAACTCCTCATATTAAACATAAAGAATGTTGCTTGGATCTCATTCATATCTCAGCTTTTCCTCACCAGGGGGAAAGCCTTATAAATGTCAAGAATTTGACAAGACCTTTGGTTGGAACTCACTCCTTCTTCAGCGCCAGAGAGTTCATCCTGTGGAGAAACCCTACAAATGTGAAGAATGTGGGAAGGTCTTTAGTGCTCACTCGGCACTTTCTATCCACCAGCGAATCCACACAGGAGAGAAACCCTACAAGTGTGAAGAGTGTGGCAAGGCCTTCAGTACTCGCTCAGCACTTTATATACACAAGAAAATCCACTCTGGAGACAAACCCTACAAGTGTGAGGAGTGTGCCAAAGCCTTTTATTTCCCTTCATTGCTTAAGCAACATCAAAGAACTCATTCTGCAGAGAATCTTTGCAAGTGTGAGGAGTGTGGCAAAGCATTTTATTTACCTTCATTCCTTAAGCAACATCAAAGAATTCATTCTGCAGAGAACCCTTACAGGTGTGAAGAATGTGGTAAAGCCTTTTCCTATCCCTCAACCCTAAAGCAGCATCAAAGAATTCATTCTGGAGAGAAACCATACCGTTGTGAAGAATGCGGCAAAGCCTTCCGTAGGTCAACATACTTTCACCAACACCAAAGAATTCATACTGGAGAGAAACCCTACCAGTGTGAAGAGTGTGGGAAAACATTCTACTATCGTTCAAACCTGAAGGGACATCAGATTATTCATTCTGGAGTGAAACCCTTCAAGTGTGAAGTATGTGGGAGCATGTTTAGAACTAGCTCAGACCTTTCTAAGCACCAGAGAATCCATGCGGAAGTGAAGCTGTACAGTTGTGAGGAATGCGGGAAAGCCTTTTCTACTCATTCGTACCTCATTCGGCATAAATTGGGCCACTCTAGAGAGAAACCGTACAAATGTGAAGAGTGTGGCAAAACATTTTGTTATCCTTCAATCCTTAAGGAACATCAAAGAATTCATTCTGGAGTGAAACCTTACAATTGTGAAATATGTGGCAGCATGTTTAGAACTCGCTCCGAACTTTCTAAACACCAGAGAATCCATGCGGAAGTGAAGCTCTACAACTGTGAGGAGTGTGGGAAAGCCTTTTCTACTCATTCCTACCTTATGAGGCATAGACTTGGTCACTCTGGAGAGAAGCCCTACAAATGTGAAGAGTGTGGGAAATCCTATAGCTACCCTTCACTCCTTAAGGAACATCAAAGAATTCATTCTCAAAATCCCTACAAGTGTGATGTGTGTGGGAAGGTGTTTTGTACTCGCTCGGGACGTTCTAAACACCAGAGAATTCACACCGGAGAGAAACCTTACAAGTGTGAAGACTGTGGGAAGGGATTCTCTACTCACTCATACCTTACTCTGCACAAATTACTTCATACTGGAGAGAAACCTTTCAAATGGGAAGAATGTGGTGAGGTTTTCTATACCTGCTGAAGACTTACTAAACACCAGTAAATTCACATTGGCGAAAACCCCACAAAGGTAAAGAATGTGTCAAAACTCTTTACTGTACTTCAGACTTTAAATAATACCATAAAAACTCATACTGAAGAGAAAGCATACTTTAATTGTTAGGGCTTTGTTAGATACAAGGTACTTCCTACTGTAGAGAAACTTTACAGATGTGAAGAATGTGGACAAATGTTTTACTGTTCTTCACAACTTTAACAACCAGCAAAAGGGCTCATTCTCAAAAGAATCCCTTCAAGTGTGAAGTATGGGACAAGGTATTATGTGCTACCTTGAGCTTTCTGTCTACCAGAATATTTATCGTGGAGAGAAACTGCAAGTATGAAAAATTTGAAAGTCCTTTTTAACCCATTCATCCCTGATTCTGATCAGTCTTGGCAAAGTTTGTGGCGGGCGTTGTTTTTTTGTTTTAGGATCATTGTGCTCAGACCTGTTGATTGTGGGAGGAACCAAACCATCTCTGTTGAGCAAGGATCCTGGATTGTATAAAAGGAGAAAGTAAACTAGAAGAACCACTCCTTTCTCTTCCTCTGCTCCCTGACTGTCAAGGCAATAGGAACTGCTGCTTCAGCTCCTGCTGCCCCAAATGTCTCACAGGGTTGTGATTCGAACAAGAAATGTTAACTCCCATAGTCTTAAGCATTTGAAAATTTGTGCCCCGAGTTGTTGGCTCTATTTGGAGAGATTTAGAAGTAGGTCACTAGAGGTGAACTTTGTGAATAAAGAGCTCCCTCTACATCCAGTTCTCTCACTCTGCTTCCTGAGTACCATTGAGGGTGTGAACTCTCAACTTCCTGCTTCGGCCACCATGCAGCTTGTTACCATGCCTGCCCTCTGTCATGAACTTCGATCTCTTCTGTACTGCAAACTGAAGTAAAGTCATTCCTCCATAAGTTGCCTGGTCATGATGTTTAATCACAAGAGAAAAGTAACTAGTAAAAACATTGCCCTTGTACCAGGAACAGTATTAAACTGTTCTCCTACATTGCGTGTGTAAGGATAGTTTATCATAGCAAGAGGGAAAGTAAGGCTGCAAGCCAAAGAAAAGTAAAAGTTTGTTATGTAATGGTGTACACTGTGATCTTTTGGTCCTATTTCTTGTATTGTCCATCCTCCCTTTTGTCCCTGTCTTAACATGTTCTTTTCCAAAACTACTTCCTTTCTTTACATACACAAACAGACACACACATGAACATCACAAATATAGTAATTTAATTACTGTCGTATTCTTTTTCTGCAAAATTTTGAGACCATATGTGCTATATTCGTGTTGATGCAAATGTAATGTTAGTGTTTATAACACCTTTGCTTTTTATTTGTTTGTTTGTTTTTTGTTTTTAAAGACAGGGTCTCTCTATATAGTCCTGGCTGTCCTAGAACTCACTCTGTAGACCAGGCTGGACTTAAACTCAGAAATCTGCCTGCATCTGGATCCCAAATAATTAAAGACATGTACCAGCACTGCCAGGCACCTTTTTGCATTTTTAATATTAAGTTATTGTTCCTCATCCAGTTGAAATTGATTTTTCTATAGGATGAAAGACAAAGGCCTAACCTCATCTTCTCACCAGTACATCTGTAGTTACGCCCCCTGTGTTTGTTGAAAAGACCTAACCTCATCTTCTCACCAGTACATCTGTAGTTACACCCCCTGTGTTTGTTGAAAAGCCCATCCGTTCCCCTACATGGTTTTCACCATGTAAGTTGTTGCATATTGGTTCAAATCTGCGTTTTGCTTTACATTACATTGGTCTGTGTGGTTTTTGGGTTTGTGTTTTGTTTTGTTTTGTTTTTTATAAGTGCCTTGTGGCTCTTTTCATTACGGCTCTGTTGTATAATTTGAAGTCTGGTATAAATTGAATTGTCTGTGGTCTTTTGTATTCCCAGGTGAGTTCTTTTTTGTTTTTCTTTTTTTTCTTAGTTCTATGATGAATGTCATTGAAAGTTTGCCCTGGATTGCATTGACTATATAGATGTCTTTTATCAGTATTGCCATTTTCACAAGGTGAGCTCTGCCAATTTATGAAATGTAGTATCTTTCTATCATCTAATGTCTTCCTTTGGATAATGTTTTCAGTATTTAAAAATGTTGCTAATAGGAGTTTCAGGCTTGACATAGCTGCATAGTGAGAGTATCTCAAAAGCAAACAGAAAAGAAATTTTCACCACATTGGTTAGTGTTACCGCTATATATGAATCTCCTCCTCCTCTTCTTCCTCCACTTCTTCCTCCTCCCCCTCCTCCTCTTCTTCTTCCTCTTCCCCCTCCCCTTCCTCCTCCCCTTCTCCTCCCCCCTCCTCTTCCTCCTCCTCCTTTTCTTTCTCATTCTCTCATTATGAATGGGCATTTTTTTTCTGATTTCTTTCTTAGAATGTGTTATTGGTGTATATAAAATCTAGTGATTTTTGCATGTTGATTTTATAAGCTGCTATTTTATTAAAAGTATCAGATTCACATACTGATATGTTAGAGGTCTTTTAAATAAAGAATTGAATCATGCCATCTGAATATAGGGATAGTTTAACTTTAGATTGAATTTTTTTTACTTTTGCTCTATCTATATTGTCTTAGTTCTGTAGTTAACAATTAGAGCACAGTATTCAATAAGAATCAAAAAAGGTAGCCCTTGTCTTTTTCAGATTTTACAGGAATTGTTTTCATTAAATAATGAAATCTTTCTCTACTTACTAAAGGTTGGCTATCCATTTGTCATGCACTAACTTTATTTTGAGAGAGATGTTCCATCTATTTCTAGCTTCTTCCTCCATTGCACAACCTGATGAGTTGTGCAGCCCATCAGGTACCTTTTCTGAATCCACTGAAATGCTAATGTAATTTCTGTTTTTATGTCTACTAATGTGTAGCATTATATATTGATTTACAAATGTTGAGCCAATCCTAGGAGATAAAATCCAATTAGTTGTGATGTATAATAATTGGGAATATATTTCAGAAGTTTTTAGGTTTGGGTTTTCTTTGTTTGTTTGGAGGGGTATCTAAACATTCATTATGGATAGTGGTGTGGTATAGTATGGATGTGTGTGTGTGTGTGTGTGTGTATCTAGTTTTGTTATTATCTTTATACTAGCTCCTTAGAATTAGCTTGGTAGTTTCCTTATCTTTCTATTTTTTGAAAGAATGCTCATAATGCTGTTAGATCTTGAAAGCTTGGTAGAATCTTGCAGTACATCTGCCTGGTCCTGGACTCTGCTTCATGTTCAGACTTTTAGTTCCTGCTTCAGGCTCCTAACTGTTATAGGACTGGTTAGGATGTCTATATCTTTTAGTTCCTGCTTCAGGCTCCTAACTGTTATAGGACTGGTTAGGATGTCTATATCTTTTGGCTTTATGCTTACTCAGTTGTAAATATTTAGAACTGTATTAATTTCTTCTAACATTTCTAAATTGTCTCCTATAGTCTCCCCCCCTTCCCCTTTTCATTTTTTTCCCCTCTCTGTTCTTCACCCTCCTCTGCCATCAACCCCCTGCCTACCTCTGTTTTGCTAGGATTTGGTGAATCTTGTCTATCTTATAAAATAACCCAGTAATTGCGTAGTTCTGTATATTTTTTTATCATGTCTCTACTTCGTGAATTTTAGTACTCGTTTTTATTATTTTTAGTATATATTATTTATATTTTGTGTCAATTTCTGTATTTTGATTTGGCTTCTTTCCTCCAACTTTAAGGTGCATCGTTATGCTATTTGATATCTCTCTGATATTTCAGTTAAGAATTTTAGTGGAACCTTTGTTTTTAGGACTTCCTTCCTCTTGGATTTATTCACTGAGCCACTGTTCAATTAAACATATATATATGTTTTTAGTCACCAATTAGTTGTCCACTTTCTGAGGTTAGTCTTTCTGTTTCTACTTTTAGTACGATATGCTCTGATAGCATTACAGGATTGCTTCTTTTCTGTTTTCATAAACGCTTGGTTGTGGCCTGTAATTTGGTTCATTTTAAAGATTGTTTCTTGTGCCCCTATCAGAATGCATAGTCTTCGTCTGTTCTTTGTAATATTCTAGAGTTATCATTTAAGTCCAGCAGATATTTTGAACATTTATCTTTGGAGTTTCTTATACATGGATTTGGAGGTCCAGAAATCTGACTCAAAACAAATATTGCTACATCTATCTAGACATACTATCTTCCTCTACTCTACATTTTATTGTCTTTTATGTGGCTGTCTTTATGACATTGTTTACATATTGGCCTAAATCAGTTAGTTCTGTCAAAGCCTTTCTACTTTATGAACCTGCCCAAGCACAGGGCTCAGCAAAGCCACTAAGGCTGCACGCGAGTCTTCAGGTCCCCGAAGAATCAACCTCTTAAATTAAGTTCTCTAAAAGCATAGTTCTCTTTATGTTCCCAATGAACTGGATGCAACCTTTGTTATTACTGGGTCCTTCAGTAATGTCCATCACTCTCTCTGATCCTCTGGCACCTCAGATAAAGATAGCCAGGTGTTTGGCATGGCTCTGGAAAGCCAGTTCATCAGTTTCTCTCATTTGGATTAGCGTCTGAAGCCTTTGCTTTCAGGAGTGATGGTAGTTGTATTGCAGTTTCTTTGCCTCCACAGCAGGGAGGCCAATCCCATCTACTCAGGTGTCCCTCAGTCTCCCTTAGCCAGGCTGTAGCAGGCGCTTTCAATTCTAGTTTAAAAGTCTTTGCTGATTCCAGTTCAAATGCTGAGTATTTCCTGATTGCACTACGACCTTTTATTGGCCATTGCTACACCTCTGCCTGCATGTTAGAACACAGATTTGCTCTTTTGTTTTTGTTTTGTTTTTATCCAAGGCAGGACTTGAGGAATGTCATCTCTCACTTTTACCATGTTCTCCTGAAGGGTGCTCGCTATGACTTTTACTATGGTTTTCTTTTGGCTGCTAAGCTGTAAGAAAGGGCAAGCCAAGGCAAGCCAAGGCAAGCCAAGCCGGGCGTGGTGGTGCATGCCTTTAATCCCAGCACTCGGGAGGCAGAGGCAGGCGGATTTCTGAGTTCCAGGCCAGCTTGGTCTACAAAGTGAGTTCCAGGACAGCCAGGTCTAGACAGAGAAACCCTGTCTCAAAAAAACCAAAAAAAAAAGGGGGTGGGGGTGGGGGCAAGCCAAGGCACCTCTCCTCTCCTCTCCTCTCTTTTCTCTAGCTTCACTTTACAGATCAGGGGCGAAAGTGGAGAATGTTATCCCTAGCTTCCTTCTTGCAATTCTTCCTTTACACAAAGAAATGAATGGCACTCTTGGACCCATTTCTACACACTACAGAGGCCAGGCAACCTCTGTAGCCACCTGCCAAGAATCTCAACCCTGGGTTTTACCATAACAGGCTTCAAACATTGTCTCTAGACCTTTTAACTTTTTTCTTTTAATTTTTTTTAAATTTATTTATTTATTATATTTAAGTACACTGTAGCTGTCTTCAGACACTCCAGAAGAGGGCATCAGATTTCATTATGGATAGTTGTGAGCCACCATGTGGTTGCTGGGATTTGAAATCGGGACCTTCGGAAGAGCAGTCAGCGCTCTTAACCACTGAGCCATCTTGCCAGCCCTTAACTTTTTTCAAGATACCTCCATAGCCAAATTATGGACAGCACTCATTAAGTAGGCGTGCCACCCCATAGCACATAGACAAAGACTGCCCTTCTGGAATCCTTCCCTGTGGCGCGCCTCCCTGCCTCCGTCGACCAGCAAGAAAGTCACGCCACCACCGGGATCTTCTCAGTCAGCTTTATTCTGGAGCACCTTGATAGTTGATTCCCAGGACCCCGGACAGCAGCAGAGCTGCTGCTTTTATACACTCCCAGGGAAGGGGGAGGGGTGTCATAGTGGTTGCTGATTGGTGCACCAAGCCACACCTCATTTGCATGTGGCCCGTTCATTGGTGCCACAAGCCACAGCCATTAGCATATTTTCCCTTCATTGGTACTACAAGCAGTGCCTCATTAGCATATTTTCCCTTTGGCAGGGGCTACTGCTTGAGGAGGGCCTGAGGAGAGAGCTGCACATGCGCACTAGGCTCTCCTCCCTGGCAGCCTGCCGGTCCCGCGCCATCTTGCAATGGGGTGGAGCCGCAGGCTCTCCCGGAGCCGGGCGGCGGCAGCTTTCCCCGAGGCTCTGGCGGCCGGCGCGGCCTTTCCCGAGGCAGCAGCTTCCTACACTTCCCATAGGCACATCTGATCCTGATTGCTCAACCTTAGTTGCATGTTTCACTTACTGTAGCAAGAACCATGCAGCCACTGTCAACATGGGAAAGTCTGGGTGTATTAAATTTTGTTCTTGAATGCTCAACCTGATCAGCCTTAGTTGCATACCTTGCTTCCTATAGCCAGTACCATGCACGTTTTTCTCCCAAAATTATTGGTTTTGTTGTGTCCCCTTTCGGGCACCAATTATGTGTGTGACAGATATTTCATGGAGAGATGCAAAAGGTCAACACATATATGCACACACATGCACACACACACAGACAAAAACAAACATTTACAACACAGCCTGACTGAGTGAGGCTTAGTACTGGGTGGGGAAGCAGGAAGTGTGCTGTTAGGTTGTCCTAGAAATGACAGGCTAACAGCACCCGTGGCACTGCAACAGTATGGCTGCCTTAAAAAAAAAACCCTGAACACTAATAACAGCAATGGACTTGTGAAAATGGGAGAGGGAAATCTTACTGAGAGAGAACTAAAAGCAACTAATGAGTGCTACAAGAGGGAGAATTAATCTTCCTCAGAGAGGTGTCTGCTAACGGCTACCCAAGACCAAGTGATGGATCATGAATATAAAAGTAACCCTGAGTGGACTCAGCAGGTTGCATTTCCATATTCATTCACTTACATATATGTAACATTAATAAAGAGACCATGAATTTGAGGGCGAGGAAGGAGGAATTTGGGAAGCTTGGAAGGAGGAGGGATAAAATAATGTCATTATATTTTCACTTTTTATTGCAAAAATAAAAGTACATTGTATGAAATTCTCAAAGACTAAGAACAGTATTAAAAACAACACAAGCGTTAGTGCAAGAGATAATGGCTGCTTGCAGAATGTGGTACTGACGTTGGTCATATCAGGAAATGTATCCTTGTGATGGTAGTAATGTCTGCTTGCAGAATGTGGTACTGACGTTGGTCATATCAGGAAATGTCTCCTTGTGATGGTGTAAAGAATGACAGATGAATCTGTCTTTTGAGCATATTGGAACTTAAATTACTGTGCATTAACACTCACCAGATACACATTTCCTAACTATATTTTTACTAAGTCCTTGGTAAAACTGTAACCATCTTGCCAGGTTCTAACTTGCAGTCTAGTATTAGAGTTTCCTCTTCACCACAGTCTGTATTAATTTTTCTGTGTCCATTACAATATAAAGACTCCAGTTCTGTCACCTAATAAGAACTCAAGTTGTGATCAGTTATTGAAAGGAATTTTTTGTTTTTTTTTTAAGATTTATTTTATTTATTATATGTAAGTACACTGTAGCTGTCTTCAGACACTCCAGAAGAGGGCACCAGATCTCGTTACGGATGGTTTTGAGCCACCATGTGGATGCTGGGATTTGAACTTATCACCTTCGGAAGAGCAGTCGGGTGCTCTTACCCACTGAGCCATCTCACCAGCCCCTGAAAGGAAGTTTTTAAGAAGACTAGAACATGAGTAGCTTCTGACAATGGCTAGTGCCATCCTTCTACTGTCTCTGCTTAGAAGCTAGTATCTCTCTTTCATGTGTAAATACTTCTGGTAGTTTGTGTATAACTGATCTCAAGGATTACAAACCCAGGAATTGCAGTATCATGAATATAAAAGTAACACTGAATGGACAAACAGAAGACAGTAAGAGAAGACAGGGGGACATATTAATCCATGCAGCTGTGATAGTTTCTTTATTCCAAGTAGCTCCTTTTGTATCCCAAGAACTCAATTCTGATTTCTTCTTATTCAGGGAATCATCCTGTGTCCTGAGTTGTGGGAACTAAGGGAAGCTCAAGGAAGAGCATCCTGGACTTTCAGGATCACTCAGGCACAATTTCAGGATTAGACAAGAGGCAAGACAGTAAGCAATGCAGATTAAGCCTTAAGAAGGTGAAGCACACCCTAATGCTGGATCAAGAGTAATACATTCCGCACTCTACCTCAAGACCAGTCAACCCCTACCATGGAGCCATGTGACTCTCCCTTTGAGAAAAGAACACAGGAGCACAGTTCCTTGTAGTGAACATTAGCCTCCATTCTGAAAACCAGGCATGGAAGTGTGAAATTGGTTCAGTGGTCATGAAAATAAAATTCTTCTTCTTTTTTTTTTTTTTTTTTTTTTTTTTTTTGATTTTTTGAGAAGGGTTTCTCTGTGTAGCCCTGGCTGTCCTGGAACTCACTCTGTAGACCAGGCTGGCCTCGAACTCAGAAATCCGCCTGCCTCTGCCTCCCGAGTGCTGGGATTAAAGGCATGTGCCATCACGCCCAGAAAATAAAATTCTTAAATAGTTGAAAAGGTAAATGAATGTATGGACTGAGGAAGTGGTGGACAGATAGAAAGATACTAAATACACGTTAGAAGTTTCTTTGTATGAAAATTCAGAGCCGGGCGTGGTGGTGCACGCCTTTAATCCCAGCACTCGGAGGCAGAGGCAGGCGGATTTCTGAGTTCGAGGCCAGCCTGGTCTACAGAGTGAGTTTCAGGACAGCCAGGGCTATACAGAGAAACTGTCTCGAAAAAAACCAAAAAAAAAAAAAAAAAAAAAAAAAAAAAAAAAAAAAAAGAAAATTCAGAAAGCAGGGAAATTTTTCCCCTTACACACAGTCTCATTGTGTTTCTGGCTGGCCTAGACTTGCTATGTAAACTATTCTGTTTTCAAACTCACATTGGTCCTTTTGACTGCCTGTGTTGGGATTTAAGGTATGTTCCATAATGCCCAGCCCAGAAAGCAGGACTTTTAGCCTTGTACATGTGTACTGCACTTGTACTGAAGTGTACTCCAGCCATCACCTACAGAATGTTCACATGGAAATCGCTTTTGTAGCTGTGGACTCTGACTCATTTGCGGCTTGCACAGTGTCATAATAGATGAGATGATGCTTGTGTTTGTTCTTTCGGGGGTTGGTATTTTTCTTACATAGGTTATTGAAATGAAAAATTGGTTATCTTTCCATCTTTATCTGTTGTCTTTGTTTCTCCTTCGTTAACATTTTCCCTAAAGATTGCTCAGGCCAGCTTTGAACTTACTCTAACCCAGTCAGGCCTTTGAATGTGATGATTCTACCTCAGGGATCACAGGGGGCTGCACCAGGCCTGGCTTCAAAATTTATTTATTTTTTATTTTTTATTTTTTTTGGATTTTTCGAGATAGGGTTTCTCTGTGTATCCCTGGCTGTCCTGGAACTCACTTTATAGACCAGGCTGGCCTCCAACTCAGAAATCCGCCTGCCTTCAAAATTTATTTTTAAGGACTAGCAATGAGTTGCCATATTAGTTGAAGAACACATAATCGTTTCCATTGCCTAGAGATTTTGAATAGAGCATCAATGAACATGATTAAACATAGATCTCGGGAAGGTGATTACTGCTGCTTACTGACTCGCTCCCCATGCTTGTTCAGGGTGCTTTCTATACATCCAAGTTTACCTGCTCGGTGATAGCACCACTGATTGTGTACTGAGTCCATTACAAATCAGTCATAATTCAGGAAAAATGTCCCAGGGACCTACCTGAGGCCAATGTGATGGTTGTATTTTCATGATTGAGGTTCTCTCTTCTTATATCACCCTTGTTTTTGTCAAATTGACAGAAAGATGACCAACATAGTTGACTCCCTGTTACCATGACACAAAGCACAACCCCATTAAACTATACCTTTTTCCTTTTCTGCTTACCCTCAAGATTTGATGCTAATATTCGTATTTCAATATAGACTACAGTCGAACTTGTAAAAGCCCCATGGTCTTTAAAAATTCAACTTTAAATTTCATCTCTTTAATATTCAATATCTTTTTAAAAGTCTAAAGTTTCTCAACTGATACTTCCTGCAAAATGCAAGCCAAGCTATCTCTTATTCCAAGAGAGGGGACCAGGGATCAGTTACAGTGAGACCAAAGCAAATCTAAAAGTCTACAAGTCTAATAACTTAAGACAGGAACTGGCTGTGCAGTGGTGGTGCATGCCTTTAATCCCAGCACTTGGGAGGCAGAGGCAGAGGCCAGAGGCCAGAGGCAGAGGCAGAGGCAGAGGCAGGTGGATTTCTGAGTTCGAAGACAGCCAGGGCTACACAGAGAAACCCTGTGTAAAAAAAAAAAAAAAACGGAAAAAAAAAGAAAGAAAAAAGACAGGAACTGAAGCAGAAGCAATGGAGGGACTCTGTTTACTGGATTGATCTCCATGTCTCACTCAGCTTGCTCTTGTTTTTTAAACTACAAAACCCATCAGTCAGTGATCAAGAAAACGCCTCCACCTGTAGGCCAACCTGAGGGAGGTATTTTCTCAATATTTCCTTTTCCCAGATGGCCAATGTGTGTTTCAAGGTGACAAAAATATAAACAACCCTTCCACAGCCTTGTGCAGGCTGGCTCAGACCAGCTCTGCCACAGCCAGCTAATCCACCTAGGGTGGAGTTTTCCAACCTAGATAAGGTCTATTTATTGTTCTGCCACAGCTGCAGTTTTCTTGAAGATGCCACTACCTGCTGAGAGTCTGAACCTGTCTTCCTGACAATCCTGGCAATCCTGATAAAGCAATGAGCCTGGTGAAAAAGGGATGACTGGAGCCTGGTGTGGTGGGGGGTATGGGCTTTCCTCTTTTTAAGTTCAGACTCAAAAAGTAAACTTTGGGCCTTGGTCAGTACCTTGTCTTGGTCTGATTCTTCTCTCCCATACAGCCCCAGCCTTCCTCTCAGGAACCCAGTTCATGTAGCTGCTGGCGGCTACATAGACTCATAGACTTATGTTATCCAGACTACAGTTTGTTGAAGTTTTTAAATTGTTTCCATTAAGCCGGGCGTGGTGGCGCATGCCTTTAATCCCAGCACTCGGGAGGCAGAGGCAGGCGAATTTCTGAGTTCGAGGCCAGCCTGGTCTACAGAGTGAGCTCCAGGACAGCCAGGGCTATACAGAGAAACCCTGTCTCGAAAAACCAAAAAAAAAAAAAAAAAAAAAAAAAAAAATTGTTTCCATTACTTCCTTCAAAATAATGCAAGCTTAAATATCATATTCCTTAATGCTTTCCTCTTTTCTGTCCTGTACCTTTATTTGAGAGGAGTCTTCATGTAGCATAGGCTAGTCTTGAAGTATCTATGCCCTAAACCAGTCTTGATTACCTCATTCTTTTACTGATATCTTTCAATGACTAATATTACAGACATGTGCCACCATCCTAGCTTCTTTCTTTTATAAATCCTTTACAGTTTCTTCAGTGTTCCTGATTGGAGGTATTTATGATTGCGTGTGTTCATGTGTATGTGGGTACATTTGTCATGCTGTGCCTCTGCCTTTCTGAGAACAACGTTTGAGAGTCAGTTCTTTCCTTTTACCAGGTGAGTACCAACGATCTACCTCAGGTAATGAGGCTGGGTACTAAGTTTCTTTGTCTGCTGAGCCATCTTGAAGACATTCATTGTCCTTTAATTTTTCTTCACACTCTTCTTACCTTTGGCAAGCATTTATATTTGCTAGTCTTCCTTTTCTTCCCAACCCTGTCTCGTTATAGAATCTTTATTTCGGCCTTATTCTTTGTGCTTTTCATACTTTATTGTTAGGTTGATTTCCTTTGTTTTCAGTTTGACCTTATTATTGTATAGGCATTGGTGTTCTGCCTGTTTGGTGCCCACAGTGGACATAGGAAAGGTGACAGATTGCTGTTAGCCAATATGTTGGTGCTGGGAACCAAATCCTGGTCCTCTGGAAAAGCAGCCACTGCTCACAGCAATGAGCCATCATTTCTCCATATTAGCTTTTACACACCTGGAGCAAAACCCTACACAAATAAAAAGTGTTGTGAAGACTTTGATTGCAACTCACTCCTTATTAAACACCAGAGAGTCTGCACACTAGTGAAACCCTAGAGATGTGCACTATGTGGTAAGGCCTTTAGTGTTCCCTTTGATTCCCCCCCCCTCAGTACTTTTTGAACACTAGAAAATTCATACAGAGGGGAAACCCTTCAAGTATGAAGAACGTGAAAAAGCCTCTTCTTACCCTTCACCTTTAATCTGCAGAAAGTGCATCACCCTGGACTGAAATCCTGCAAATGTGGAGTGTGGCAAACTTCTTACTATCCTTCTTGCCTTAAGAATCATCAAAGAATTCATTCTCTGGAATCCCTCCAAGTGTGAAGTGTGTGACAAGACCTTTAATTCTTCATGGAAGCTCTCTAATCACCTGTGAATCCATTCACAAGTGTGAACAAAATTTTACAACTGTGAAGAATGTGGGAAAGCCTTTTGTAATTTTACAATCTTTGTTTAGCACAAATTATGTCATAGTGAGGAAAACCTTACAAATGTGAAGATTTTGGGAAAATGTTCCACTTTACTTCAAGTAATAACAAATAATTCATTCTAGAAATAAGTCCTACAAATATGAAGACTGTGACAAAATGTTTTTACTATCTTCCTCAACTTAAGAAACATCAAATAAGCCTGGCATGGTGGCGCACGCCTTTAATCCCAGCACTCAGGAGGCAGAGGCAGGTGGATTTCTGAGTTCGAGGTCAGCCTGGTCTACAAAGTGAGTTCCAGGACAGCCAGGGCTACACAGAGAAATCCTGTCTCAAAAAACAAAAAAAAAAAAAAAAAAAAAAAAACCAAAAAAAAAAATCAAATAATTCATTAGGGAAAGAAGTCAAAAATAATTCATTAGGGAAAGAAGTCACAAGTGTGATGAATATGACTAGGTATTTTATAGCCACGGAGGACTGTTTAGACAGCAGATAACTCATACTAGAGAAAAAGCTCACATATAAGGAAAATGTGACTTTCAAATGTAATAAATCCGTTTCTATTCTCACCTTATTCAAATTTCTGGTCACAACAGAATCCACTGAAAGTTAGATAGACATTGCACTTGGGATACAGATTGAATTTTGTAGAATTGACATTTCAATGCAACTAATGCTTCCATTCTCTGAGCATAATATGTATTTCATCCATTTAAGTATTTTTTTATTCATGGATATTTTATCACTTACTTTGTACAAAGTTCTCACTTTGTTGGCTTAATTTATTCAAATATTTTGATAGTTTCAAAAATTGGATTATTTCCTTGAATGTTTTCCAGACAAGTTGCTTTGATTGTAGGGAATACAAGTATTTATTACTTGTTTAATTTTAATTTTTAGATCCTGAAATTCATTGGAGTTCACTAAATACTTTCTCTTTAGTTGAGCCCTTAGGGTTTTCTGCCTGTAGGATGATGAGTGGAGAAGGAAAGACTTTCTCACCTCTTGGTTTCTGTGTATTTTATTCCTTTGCATTTTATGGAAACTCCTGGCAGTGGTTTAGGCTTATGTAGAAAAGCAATGATGAGACCGGATGACTGAAGAGAGGATGGCAGGTTCTCCCTGAATGTGTGATGTGAGCTCCAGTGTTTTGTTTCTTTTGGTTTGTTTGTTTCTGTATTTGAGTTGGTGTTTTGTGTGTGTTTGTTTCTGTATTTGAGTTGGTGTTTTGTGTGTTTGGTTTTGGTTTTTTTTTTTTTTTTTTTTTTTTTTTTTTTTTTTTTTTTTTTTTTTTTTTTTTTTTTTTTTTTTTTTTTTTTTTTTTTTTTGGTTTTTTTCGAGACAGGGTTTCTCTGTATAGCCCTGGCTGTCCTGGAACTCACTTTGTAGACCAGGCTGGCCTCGAACTCAGAAATCCACCTGCCTCTGCCTCCTGAGTGCTGGGATTAAAGGCGTGCGCCACCACGCCCAGCCCTGGTTTTGGTTTTAACCAGCTAATATTACTTGAAATTTTTCCCTGCTTCTCTTGTTCTGCTGAGATTTTTTTTTTTTCAACATGGAAGAGTGTTAGCATTTTAAGATTTCTTTTCTACATCCTTTCAATTGTTTCTCTGCCTCTTTTGTTCTGTTAAGGTGTCACTGTGATTTTTTTTTTTAAGGTAAAATTTGCTTTGCATGTGAAGGACAGGTCTCTTTTTTTGTCATAATACCTAAACTTGTTGGTGGTGGTCTTTAATTTCATTTGCTAGATATATGTCTGAATCTGGGGCTGGAGAAATGGCTCAGTTGGTTAAGAAGAGTGGGTGGTCTTCTAGAGATCCTGGTAGCTCACAACTCTATGTATTTCCAGTTCCAGAGATTTGACAATTTTTTTTAAAAATTATTTTCATTTTTTTAAGGTCCAGCCATTGCCCCCCCTCCTGGTCCCCCTTCTACAGTTCATTTCATTCTTCCTGGCCCCTGCCTCCAATAGGATGTGTGCCCACCCCCGTTTCCCCCTTCCTTCCCCCCGGCAGGCCAACCCACGTCTCAAGAGCTGAACTTTTAACTTTGTTCAATTATTAAAACCACCTGTGTGTTCTAGGCCCACTTCCTGTACTGTATGGGTTCCAATGTTCACAAGAATAGTTTATATATATATCTCACAGGGTATCAGTACAGAAGAACAAGAATTATTTATGTATGCGTGGTGTTGAGCCAAAGCCATTACACCCAAAGGCTTTTATCCTAAACTAGCTCCCTATCCATCTTATTTAGAAATAAGGTCTCTATAAATAGCCCAGTCCAAACTTGGATCCCGGATCCTTCTTCCGTAAGTCACCAGGCAGCTAAGAGCACAATAAGGCACACCAATGCTGGTTTGAAAAATCACCTTTAAAAGATAATTTTTTTATTCCCACACTAGTGATTGCTTCGTCGTGCTGATTTTTTCAGCGAGTAGTAAGATAAAAATCACAGCCCATGGACAGGAAAGGACTTGTAACCCTAATATTTCTGTCAAAGGCTCGACTCATATTCAAAACAGTATGACTTCCCAATAGCTGTCAAGCATAGTAGGCTTTTTTCTCTCATGTGCTCCTGTGGGTTGCCAGTGACAAATCCAGGAACAGAAGAAATCGCTCTAGCTGATTTCCGGGAATTTCTTCGCACAGACTTGTGGGAAATGTAGTCTGGCCACTGTGTCGTCACAGGGACCTACTCCGGAAACAGTATTTGTTAGTTGAGTCTGAAAGTGTGCTGTTTCCCCAAAGTTGGGCGAGAGTGCTGTCCTGCTCAGCTCTCGAGTTGCATCGCTGACATAGAGGTTGGTCCAGGGAGCAGCGCAGCCTGAGGCTCTGTTTGAGGTGCGGAGATCCATCTGGCAGCGAGCAGAGCAGCGATAGGTGGGGGAGGTCGGGAGAAACTGACTTGCGCTGTCCTTACATTCTGGTCCATAAAGAGACTGGTCAGGGCTGGGAAGAGGGCGTGTCTGACGGTGCCCTGATTGATGTTTGTCAGAACTCTGAGCACACCCCGAGTCTACCGTGGGCTTCTGGGACTGGAGTGCAGGATGGTTGCACGAGAGTGGGGTATGGTATAAAGATCGGGATTTACAGAGCTTGGTGGGTCAGCTGACTAATTTGCATTTCAGATGGTGCTGGGAGCTCACTTCCCCGCTTGGCTGGGGAGACTTTGTTATTAGCTGACTCCACTCTCAGATGAATCTTGACGTTTTCTCAGTACATCTAAAATAGGTGGGTTTTCTGCCTCTCTAGTGTTCCACAGCACGCCTAGGTATGATCATGGAGTATTGATTGTCATCGTTTTTCTCGGCCAGTCAGTGAATTAAACGGGTAAGAAAAAAAATCAGAGACACAACAGGTCGTAGCTGTGCCAGAATCACCTGATAAAGAAAAGCTTTGACTAGGGCTGAGGGAAAACAGGTGCGGGGGGCACATGGAGAGAAGCAACCACTGGCAAACAGAGTGAGGGGTGGGGAAGTTGATGTCCCGCTTGACCTCAGGGCTTCTTAAGGGCTTTGAAGGGTTCCATCCCTAAGTTTTGGTTGATTACTTTTCAAGAAAGACAGGATGTCTACTTGGCCCACAACTGTTGTACAAACATGCTTCGATCTGGTCTTGAACTTGAGCCAGTCCATCAGCAGGGACCCCAGGAGCAGGGGGGAAAGCTCACCTTGTTTTAGGCTGCTAAGCAAGCGTTTGTGTCAGGTCAGCAGGGTGAGGGAGAACTTAAAGAACGTTATGCATTTATGTAATTTAAGGTAAACGGACCTCATTCCCACTCTGGAATTCTCCTTGTCTGAAGCAGCCACAATGGTTTACACACACACACCCCCACCCGCTTTTCTGCCTCTTGCATGGTTTCTCCTTCCTTACACTGCACATCAAAGTGTGTAGAATGCATCTCTAGTTAGCCAAAACGGAAACCCTGCTCCTGCTCCTCACATGGGGAATGACAGCCAGATTTACATGTGGCATCAACCAGTGTACTGGCTAGTTTTGTGTCAACTTGACACAGGCTGGAGTTATCACAGAGAAAGGAGCTTCAGTTGGGGAAATGCCTCCACGAGATCCAGCTGTAAGGCATTTTCTCAACTAGTAATTAAGGGGGGAGGGCCCCTTCTGGGTGGTGCCATCTCTGGGCTGGTAGTCTTGGGTTCTATAAGAGAGCAGGCTGAGCATGTCAGGGGAGGCAAGCAGTAAAAAAAAAAAAAAAAAAATCCCTGCATGGCCTCTGCATCAGCTCCTGCTTCCTGACCTGCTTGAGTTCCAATCCTAACTTTCTTTGGTGATGAACAGCATTATGGAAGTGTAAGCTGAATAAACCCTTTCCTCCCTGACTTGCTTCTTGGTCATGATGTTTTGTCCAGGAATAGAAACTCTGACTAAGACAACCAGTAAAACAACATGTCATTCCTTCCTCTTGGGAAGGTTAGTTCCATTGGGAACCTTCCGTTGGGACGTTAGTGTCCTGTAGTGTCCAGTCCTACCTGGTTCTTCTAGAATCTTTTTGTTGTATGTTAACATGTGTAAGTGATGGCTTGACAGGGGGCATTACTGGTTTTCTTGCTACTAACCTTGCTGTGTTACCCAGGCCATTCTTGGAAACTCAGAAGGGAAAGTATGCTGGATAATGGCGTCCAGTTCTTGGTCATCTAAATGATTATGTCAGAGGCCATTGAGAAAAATTACAGATATTATTTGGACAGAATTGAATAGAAACCAAACACGTATGCATGGAATAGACTTGAGAAACACAGATTTTCATTAGTTTGTCTTTTTAAAAAAAGATTTATTTATTTATTTATTTATTAATTATCTGTAAGTACACTGTAGCTGTCTTCAGACATTCCAGAAGAGAGTGTCAGATCTCATTATGGATAGTTATGAGCCACCATGTGGTTGCTGGAATTTGAACTCAGGACCTTTGGAAGAGCAGTCAGTGCTCTTACCCGCTGAGCCATTGTGCCAGCCCTCATTACTTTGTCTTATGGGGTTATAAAAGTTGCAGTCATTGGGTTCATTCAAAATTGTTTTCAAATGCAATGACATAAATTGAGGTGTAAAGTGTGTGTCCAGATTGGCTGGCCATCTCCTTAAATCCTACATCCTGTTGCTCATTTATTTGTGGTATCCACATAAATCAGTGAATGAGAATGTAAGTCACAACGGTTTGTTGGGTATACACCACTTGCTAGAATGTTAAGAAGACTCAGTAACCATATACTGATTATTTAAAATCCAGATATGTCTAGACATCAGAAGTACAGAAGAAATCCTGTGATACTTATAATGACCCTAAAATTCAAATTCATTGCACTTTTTCAATAACTATGTGGCATATTTCTATCATATCCTTTTTAGGGTTCCAGTTCTAGTATCTGAGTTTTCCTATTGCAAAAACATGACTGTTGTGTGACACACTTTTGTGTATCACGTTGGAAAAGACAGCGCAGTGTGCAGTGTCACTCCCTGGTGCACTTAGTGTATTTCTAAAGCACTGTGTTCTTTAATTGATAAATAAGCCCTGTCTGAATGGGAGCCTGGTGAGTAACACAACACTCGATTTCTGTCCAGCCTGGACTTTCCTACAATTTTCTAGGAATAAGGTTTGTCTGATATATCTGAGGAATATCTCTGAGGAACACTGAACATAGATACAAGAGTTCTTGTGAGTTTAGCTCTGTTCAAGGGAAGGAAAATTGGATTCCCAACTCAGGAATAGAGTAAATTTGCAGCCGTTTTTAATAAATCACAGTTTGTCCCTTCTGGCCAGAATTTATTTGCATTTCCTCTTCACAGGAAGTGAACGTTGTCAGTCTCAACTTGCCCTGAAATGTTTGCTTTAATTATATTGGTTAAAATCCCAACTAACTGAGATCCTTGTGGCAGGTTTTCTGCTGTCCCCTCACAGACTTCCCATGGTGAGAAATGTGACCTGAGTACCACAGGCATTTCTCCATAGGGAATTGGGGTGGTATGCTCTGGTCAGCGTTAGGGATTGATCCTAGCAGTCACATCACCATTGGAGACCTCCAGTTCTCTCAGAGAAAAACGTTTTGACATCACTCTGCCCAGAGTTACTGCAGTTCTCCAGGCTGACCATTTTCCTTGCTGTGAGCAGTCTCATAGATAAAGAAGAATGGAATCTGTCCTTTTCATTTACTTGTAAATGTGGGAAAGGGTTCTGCTGTCTTCAAAGATGCTCTCAACAGAGTCTGTGTTTCCTTTGAGAAGTGACAGAATTTTATCCATTATGTCATTCAGTCTACTTGGAAGTCTACTGCTCTCACTACTTCTTCACTCCACCCTTAGGATTAAAGACTTTTTTTTAGTATTATCTTTCTTTCCAAAGTATATGCTTCATCCATCCCTACCAGGAGGGAGATTTGGAAATGTCATAATTATATTTTAATTAAATAATACTCAAGAAGAAAAGGGATAAAGTCATATAAGCTGGGAAAGTATGGCTGAAACTAGAAATGACCTAAGGCACAGAAAGACATGTATTACATGACCCCATTCATATGTTAAATGTGTAGAGTTGTAACTCATAGATGTTGGAAATATAATGGTTTTTCTCAATGGCCAGTGACATCGGAAAGCTGCGGCTTGAGGACGTACTTAGCTTGGATGCTCTGAAATGGTGCCCAAGGAGGATAAAGCTCACAGCACTGTTACCCTGGATGCTGTATGTGTGTAAACTATGGTGTGTACATTTTAGAACTGAACAAGACAGCACTTTTGACATGTTAATAATAAAAGTATTGTTTGAGGAGGTTGACTATAAAAGTACTTTTTATCTGTTGTTGTCTCAAAGGCTTACTGCCTCTGCCTGCTAACCTAGTCCTAGTCCTGGAAGTTTCTAGGCTCCATACAATCTTATCTTCACTTAGAATGTTTTCAGCCTCTGAGACTTGCTGCTGAATTAACTCTCCCTTTTCTTGTTCTTTCTGATCGCTGGCTGGCTGGCTGGCTGGCTGGCTGGTTCTACTCAGCTGTTCTGGTTCAAACTCCTCTCCCAGGTAATTTATTCGTTCCAGCTGCTCAGCTTCTTACTGAATTGCTCTGTTTGCCCTCAAGCCAACCCTAGCAACCTGTTCCAATCTTCTGGCTCCTCCTCATTCCTTGCTCGTTCTATCTTTACCTGTGTCTAGCTTGTTCTCTCTGCAATCTGTCTCCGTAAAACTCTCTGGTAAAACTGTCTCCTCCCTCTCTGTGCTGCTCTACCATCCGTCTCAACTCTACCATATTGCTCTCCACGAACTCATTCCTGCTCTGTATTCTCTTTCTCCTGTACTGTCTGTCTCTCCCTTAAGTAGCTTCCCTTTTCTCTCTCATGAGAGTTGGGCAAATTCTATTCTGTCAAATTCTTTCTCTGAATTGTCACCTTTTCTGTCACTCAATTAGACATCATTTTCAAACATGGGTGCTTTCTTTTACAAATTAACTTGGTCTTCTTTGTTTAGGATTAAAGGGGAATACTAAGGACATGTCTATATTCTAGCCAGAGGGATTAAAGGTCTGTGAATTTTTATTTTTATTTTTATTTTTGGTTACATCCCTTGGCTGTTCTGTCTTGAGTCTCTAGGTGACCTGTCATTACAATCACTATTGAACCATGTATAAATGAAGGAATCAAGACCCCCAGCCCAGAGCCTCTGCATCATAATCCACATTTGCGTTGCACTGCATACTCATGACTGTAGGATTGCTTTCCACTTCACATAACTGTGCATATAAAGTGTTGGGAAGTTCCTTCTCCTTCACCATGACTTTATCCTCTGAGAAATGAATGTATGTATGTATGTATGTATGCATCATGGATAAAACCAGCATGTGGCACTAAATACAGGTTTTTCCATAGAAGCATGTGTCTTAAAAGTAGAGTATCCACATGGGCTTGTAGGATCTTCTGCCTGCATGTGACCACATCTGAAGCATCTAAGGAGTATTACTAACTTACAGTAGAAGCATACTAGCTCTCTTTTCCTCCCGGGCAAAATATAACATTGTAGAAACAAGCACAAGATGCCTGTGCTAGTTTCTATTACAGTGCTAAACTAAGGACTATGGCCAAAGCAACTTGGAGAAGAATGGATTTATTTCAACTTAGAACTTCAGGTAACAGTCCATCACTGAGTGAAGTCAAGGCAGGAACCTGGACACAGAAACTGGAGCATAGGTCATGAAGAAACACTGCTAAATGGGCTTGCTCTTCATGACTTGCTAATTCTGCTTTCTTATACCATCTAAGAGCACCGGCCCAGGTGCTACACCATTCACAATGGGCTGGATTATCTCTTATTGGTGAATAACAGCCTTTTACTGGGTTTCATACAGGAATGTGGAATGCACATTCTCAATTGAGGTTCCCTCTTCTCAAATTATCCTAGCTTGTGTGACATTGACAGAGAACTAATATGTCTAGATCCACAATGCCTGTTATTAGTGGTTTTAATTAAAGTGTGGGTATCATCCATTGATCTTAATTTCAGGAAATGGTGTCATTCTGGGATGTGGCTATTGATTTCTCTCCAGAAGAGAGGGAATGTCTGGACCCTGCTCAGTGGAGTCTGTACAGAGATGTGATGCTGGAGAATTACAGCAACCTTGTAATCCTGGGTGAGGATCATGTCCCCTTTGAATTCTTATTTCACTGTAAACATGTTTCTTCCTTTGTACATTATCTCACACGAGCTTATGCTTTTCCACAGCACGTTTCATCTTCCTAGTTTTAAAGAAAAATTAGGGAATGTGCTTAGGCAAAAACACTGTTTTCTCTTTTGTGTGTTTAGCCTGTCTGTGTTGGTAGAATGCATCCTTCTTCACAGAAGTGGGAATGTTAGAAACACTGATTCAGTAGGCATGTACCTTACATAGAAAAAAACAAAGTTTCACAATTCAATTTTAATGCCTTTCCCTTTAAATTAAACTCAGAATCTGGACACTGTATATTCCTTCACATATTGTAATGATCCTGTCAGAAGACGTTTAAGGAACTAATTGTCTGCAGTCATTTATTTCAGCATCTTTTCTTACAAACACTGTACTGAAAGGGACATGCCCATTCCCAGGAGAAGGACACTTGAACAATCTGTTTTCTTTTCCTCCAAACAGGTCTTGCTCTCTCTAAGCCATTCCTGGTGACATTTCTGGAGCAAAGTCAAGTGCCTTGGGATATGAAGAGACAAGCAGCAGCTGCTGTGCACCCAGGTGTGTAGGAATGAGGGGGTGAAAGAACAGAGTTGAGGTCCAGAGATCCAACAGAAAGCCAAGCTTCACCATACACATTGAGGTAGTGCTGTTGAGGGAATCACTCTTTAGATCACTCCTTTCATGAGTTTTGTTTATGGTGGTTTAATTTTCTTAAATTTTGTATTTCCCTGATCACCATTAAGATGTGCTCATCTTTACAATGACTTCAAAGAACTTCATTTTTGAGTTTTCATTGTAACTGACTTTGCAACCTCTGAAAAATCTACACACAGATTTTCTAAAGACCTATGTGTGAATCCATTGTAAGGCAGTAACTACATGCATAAATATATTTTATATTCACTTATACTCAAATCACCTCATCAGAATTCTTTGTGAATGATGAAAATGTATCCTCATTTTTTTTTTTCCATTACACACTCACTAGTAAAGATTTAAAATGTATATCCTTTCTGGAAACATAGTCATGGATTAAAACTGCCCAAAACTCAAAGAATTTTAATAGCTCATCAATACATTTTCAGAATATTGTGGATTCAGGGTTCTTTTTTCTTGGTAGTTTGATTGTGTGTTACTTGGCAGTGGTTAACCTATAAGCATTTATTTATATGTAACCCATATAACTTTGTGGATAGATTATCCAATGATAAGCACTTCAGGCCAGTGTAAGATAATGATATATATGAGTTCTAGTTCTGTGAGCATCAGAATTGTGTGTTTCCACTTCATGTGTAAGCAGGAGTCTCTGTTTTCATGCTTGAACATTGTCTCTTTTCATTACTCAGTGGGTATTTCATCTTGTAAATTAGTAGTTCTTACAAAGATGGCTAATTTTAACACTTTTTCTTTGACAATATATTGTCTTTAGCAGAAGTTATTCATAGGTTAACCTAAGTTCATAGGTTAACCTAAATTTTTTTCATAATTTTGATAGTGTGATATTTGTCATCCTAATGGAATATAATGCTGTCTGAAACCCATGGGGTGTATTATTTAAAATTATTGTAGACATATTTATTATTCACATTTTCATTCATACCTATAATTCTAAAATTCATACTTAGGATAAAAATGGTGTTTCTGTAGTGCTTCAATCTCACACAGTCGCCACTTATCTTCTGTTTTCCAAGTTGATAATGCCAGGTATGTCCTTGTATAATATCTATGTGTATTAAGGGTATTTATGTGTATTCACATAATGCCCTTAAGATACTCTTTTGTCATAGATAATTACTACTTATTTAGCTACTTAACTTTGAATAATGTGCCTTTCTTTTTGTTTGTTTATTTGTTTGTTTGTTTGTTTGTTTGAGATAGGGTTTCTCTGTGTAGCCTTGACTATCCTGGAACTCAATCTGTACACCAGGATGGCCTTGAACTCACAGATACCCACTTCTGTCTGCCTCCAGAGTGTCAGGATTAAAGGCATACACCACTACTGCCTGGTGGGCATTATTTCTATAATCAATTTGATCAAGCTTTTACTTTAGTAGAAGCTTAGATTGTTTCCTCCTACTATATTTTCTGAATCATGCTAAATGAATACAGGGGTAGGAATGTTGTGTTCTTTCTGATTTATCAATAAGAATGTAAGTATGAGTAAATGTCTCCATTTAAAGATAAACATTAAAAATATAAAGAATGAGCTAAGAGCTGGGCATGGTGGTGCACACCTTTAATCCCAGCACTTGGGAGGCAGAGGCAGGCGGATTTCTGAGTTCGAGGCCAGCCTGGTCTACAAAGTGACTTCCAGGACAGCCAGGACTATACAGAGAAACTCTGTCTGGAAAAACCAAAAAAAAAAAAAAAAAAAGAATGTGCTAAGCTTTTGCTCATATATCAACTTTTGGTCAACAGGAAAAACACTCAATAAATGTAAAGATTTCAGCAAGGCCTTTTTTTGCAAGTCACTGCTTACTCAACACCAGAGAATTCATACAGGGGAGAAAGCCTTCAAGTGTGAAGAATGTGGTAAGGCCTTTAATAATTATTCAAACCTTTCTGAACACAAGAGAATACATACTGGAGAAAAACCCTACAAATGTGAAGAATGTGGTAAGGCCTTTCGTATTCGCTCAAAACTTTCTACACACCAGAGAGTTCATACCGGAGAAAAACCCTACAAATGTGAAGAATGTGGTAAGGCTTTTAGTAGTCATTCAAACCTTTCTGAACACAAGAGAATACATACTGGAGAAAAACCCTACAAATGTGAAGAATGTGGCAAGGCCTTCAGTACTCGCTCAACACATTATAGACACCAGAAAAATCATACTGGAGAAAAACCATACAAGTGTGAAGAATGCGCCAAAGAATTTTCCTACCCTTCATTGCTTAAGGTACATCAAAGAATTCATTCTGCAGAGAAATCTTACAAGTGTGAAGAATGTGGGAAACCATTTTACTGTCCTTTATTGCTTAAGAAGCATCAAATAACTCATTCTGCAGAGAAACCCTACAAGTGTGCAGAATGTGGCAAAGCCTTTCACTACCCTTCATTGCTTAAGCGACATCAAAGAATTCACGCTGGAAAGAAACCCTGTAAGTGTAAAGACTGCGACAGGGCATTTTACTCTTCCGCATTCCTTAAGCGTCATCAAAGAATTCATTCTGAAGAGAATTCCTACAAGTGTGGAGAATGTAGCAAAAGGTTTTGTTCTATTCCACACCTTCAGTATCACCAAAGATTTCATTCTGGAGAGAAACCATACAAATGTGAACAATGTGGGAAAACATTTTCTACTCTCTCATACCTTCCTTGGCATAAATTGCGTCATTCTGGGGAGAAATCATACAAATGTGAAAAATGTGGAAAAATGTTTTACTCTACTTTGGACCTTAAAAAACACCAAAAAATTCATGAATATAAGTGTGGGGAATGTCACTATGGCCTTCCTAATTATGCAGCCCTTATTGCACACCAGAGAGCTCATACTGGAGAGAAACCTCATATATGCGAACAATGTGGGAAAGACTTTTCTAGGATCGATAGCTTCAATCAGCATCAGCTTGTTCATACTGGAGAGAAACCCTATAAATGTGAAAAATGTGGCAAGTGCTTTTACAGATCTTCATCCCTTAAAAGACATCAAGGAATTCATTCTTAATAGAAAATTTGACAAGTGATATGTGATTTAAAAAAAATCTTGCTAAATATTCAGACCTTGCCCAAGATAAATGAAACCATTGAGTAGAGAAGCCATGTGCCTGTGAGGAATGCTGAGTGCTTTAACATGAAGTCAACACTTTCTACCATCAGTAATGTTCATTCTGCAGAGAAACTTGCCCAACTGGGGAGGAAGTGACGGGCTTTTAGTGTTTCTTCAAATCTTAAATAACAATGATCATTCTGAACATTGTCATGTTAAGGATGTGGTGGAGGCATTAGTTATCATTCAGTCCTGATTCAACCTCATTAATTCATTCCTGACAGAAACCGTACTTATGTGCAGAAAAAGACCAAGGCTTAGCTACTCCTTATTTCTACATAAGCATGAAAGCCTAATATTATCTGAATGTGTGCTTTCCTGGATCCTAGTGCTTTATGGGCCTATCTGGGGACATCCATCCATCTATCTATCTATCTATCTATCTATCTATCTATCTATCTATCTATCTTTCTCTCTCTCTCTCTCTCTCTCCTTTTCTTTTTGTTTGTGTGTGTGGGGGGGGGGCATTTTCTTGATTGTTAACTGATGTAGTAGTGTCCAGACAGGACAAGCATCACCACCTTGGGGAAGTGTTCTTGGACTACATAAGGATTTGGGGTAGGCAGGAGACTAATATGTCAGGAAGCATGTTTTCTGCTTTACTTGCTGCCCTAACTTCCCTGGAAGAGAGATAGTGACCTTTATGTTGAAATAAACTATTTCCTACCCAAGATTGTTTTTGGTCATGTCATTCGTGACACCAACAAATCAGTGTAGGAAAGCATTAGAGGCGTTTCCCTCCCCCTGCGCCCCCCCACCTCAATTGGCATCAGACTCCATACTAGAGGCAGTGTCACAAAACCTTTAGATGTGTTCAACCTCTGCAGGAGCGTGTATACTGCAGAAGAGTTCTATTGATACTAAGAGTACCACAAAGAATTTTGTTTCCATTATTTATCACAAAATTTCATACTGTAGATGAACTTTTTAAGGACTGTAACTACATGTAAAGAATTTTGTTTCCATTATTTATCAGAAAATTTCATACTGTAGATGAACTTTTTAAGGACTGTAGCTACATGTTGAAAAGTTGTTCCAAACCCAGTGAAAACTGTAGGCGTGAATTAAAGTAAGATAATCAATTAATGATAGAAGCTGTTTATTCTATTCTTCACATCTCAACATCAGAAAAACATTTTTTAGGAAACCTTACAAATTAAGTAATATGACAAAGCCTTAACTAAGTTCACTCCCTACCTAGGGTGCATATTGAATTCATGATAAGTTCATATTGTAGAGAAACCTACCTACAATGAGTCTGGTAGGATCCTTTTTTAGTCTATACACTCCATAATAGCAAATGAACAAAACTAATATCAATAGTGTAGCAATGTCTATTCTTATAACTTATTTAGTAATGGGGTATTATGGAAGTATAGCACATATATTAATACAGAATGTGGATAAACATGAGGCATTGTTTACAAATGATATGATGTACTTGAGATGACTGAAAGAAGTCACTATAAACATCAGAATCCTGCAGATCACTCAAGTCTGCAGATAGCTATCTGTTATATAATCAAATAAGTGCATGGCCAAGGATATTGGAGACACAGGAGCTATGGGACAAGGACGGTCTGCTGAAGAATCAGCAAGAAGAGAGGGGCTAAGACAATGGAAATGAGTCCTGCTGGCAGAGCGAGATGGCAGGGTTCCCTATGCCATTTGCAGTCAACTGATTTTTCATGAGGGGCCCCCACATGTCAAAGTGGAGCTGTTGGATTGTTTGTCATACTGAATTTTAGTCCTTGGTCTAGTCACTCCTTGTGATCTGAGTATTCTGTTTTAGAATGGACATGTTTATTCTATGGTGGTGTGTGTTGGGAGCATGTAGCTAGATTTTTATTTCGGAGGGGGTCAGAATGAAGTGATTGGCATGAGCCTTGGATGGAATATGGATTATAGTCTTTTCAAGTTAGGAAATTGCTAAATTCATTACACCCTTTGAAAGCTTGACTCTAGTTGACTTAGGAGATAGATATAAGACCTGGTACTTGGAAGGTATGGTATGATTTAAAGTTGTCCGGCGCTCACCCCGACCAGCAGGAATAAAGCACAGGACAAACCAGGTTTCTTCTCAAGATGTTTACTCAAGAATACTTGTTGCATGCAATTACAGAATGGTGGAAAAGCTCAGAACCCCACCGGAAGCAACCAAATAAACCCTATCCTGGCCACTCACAGAATGCCACGTGGCTCCTGCTCATATGCCAGGTAGTCTCAGGCTTTAGGATCATAGTCTCCGGCTTAGGATCACATCACTGTCGACACAGCCTAATGCCATATTAGGAGATATTTATGCCAGTAAGGCTGATAAGGCTGAGGCAGGCAGCGCCATCTTTAAGGAGCGGCAGCTAGGCTCCCCACATAAAGTGATATGACTGAAGCCAGCAAAATGGGTTAGTGGGTTAAATGTACTTTGCAACAAACCTGATGACTGGAAAATTTCCCCAGTATCCATATATTAGAGAAGGAAGAAACCCACTCCTGAAAGTTGCCTTCTGACCTCCATGTATGGGCCCACACTGACGGACATATGTACGTGCACAAATAATAAAACATGTTTTTAAGGTGTGTTTGCATTCAAGTAACAAGGGGTGGGGAAGGGATGTTTACCTTAGATGCCAATAGACGAAATCTAGAATCACATCGTAGACAAGCCTCAGGCCATTCCGTTGAAGGGTTTATCCTGATTACTTTGCAGTCAGAAGACCCATGGATAGTGGGTGGACAGGTCTGTCCTATTTGTTGTTTGGGATCCCTGATTGTATAAGAAGGAAAGCATGAACCAAGTGCAACCATTAGTCACCCATCTCCATCTGCTGCCTGACCGGTGGTGGCAGCAGCGTGAGCAGCTGCATCAAGCTTTTGCTGCCTTAACTTTGTCACCATGGCTGACAATAACTTTTAGCCACAGTCAGATCAAACCCTGGTTCCTGTAAGTTGCCTTTGTCAGGTATTTTATGATAGTGACAGGTAAGTTACTTAGACTGTATGACAAGAGAGAGTACCACTTTGACATTAATATATATGCAGCAGCACTTTATCCTCTTTTAATTTCATTCTACCCCCTTATTACCCTACCCCCTTAAGAATGTCACCTTTCTTTTTATACATGTAGCCCCCTCCACACACACATACATCCCCAAACACAGTTACCACTGACATAGCATTACTATGACCTCTGTACAAATGAATATTGTACTGGCTAGTTTTTGTGTCAACTTGACACAGCTGAGTTATCACAGAGAAAGGAGCTTCCGTTGGGGAAATGCCTCCATGAGATCTATCTGTGAGGCATTTTCTCAATTAGTGATCAAGGGCCCCTGGTGGGTGGGACCATGTCTGGGCTGGCAGTCTTGGGTCCTATAAGAGAGCAGGCTGAGAAAGCCAGGGGAAGCAAGCCAGTAAAGACCATCCCTCCATGGCCTCTGCATCAGCTCCTGCTTCCTGACCTGCTTGAGTTCCAGTCCTGACTTCTTGGTGATGAACAGCTGTATGGAAGTATAAGCCAAATAAACCCTTTCTTCCCCAACTTGCTACTTGGTCATGATGTTTGTGCAGGAATAGAATCCCTTTGTCTTAACAGATGTCCTTTTTCTTTTACAGTAAAAACTTGAATGCTTTATGCTGTTTGATTGTATGTGCACTGTGTCTGTGTCGTTAGTTACAAGGACTCCACATCTTGGTTGTCACCATGGCCTGCCTTCCAACCAACTGAAACACAAGCTTCTGGGAACCCTTATAAAGTGCTTTCCTTTTTTTTTTTTTTTTTCTTTTTTTTTTCTTTGTGGTTTTTCGAGACAGGGTTTCTCTGTGTAGCCCTGACTGTCCTGGAACTCACTTTGTAGACCAGGCTGGCCTCGAACTCAGAAATCCGCCTGCCTCTGCCTCCCGAGTGCTGGGATTAAAGGCGTGCTTTCCTTAATTATACTAAAAAAGAACATGATCCTAAAGCTGGGCCGCACTTCTTTGTCGATAGTCCACATAGAAGGATATTGAAAGAAGAGTGTTTGCTTCCCCACTGCGTTTTCCAGCTCTCGGTCAGCATGTTGCTGCCGTTCTTAAATCCAGAGTGTTCTGGATTCCATCAGAGACTAAAACCCAGCAACTCTTCAAGTATCCAGAATTCTTCAGCACCAGATTGGAACTGCAGAGACATGTAGCTCCTGGTACTGAATAGTTGCTAGGCACATTCACTCTTCATAGCAAAACCACCACTGTTGGACTACCTGAACTATATCCCATAAGCCAGTTTCATGAATTCTAACTATATACATTCCATTGTGCTATTCCTTTAGAGAACCCTACAGTCGTTGCTCTATGACACTTTTTGCAATTTCAATTTAAAGTAATATCATCTAGCTTGAATACTTTGTGTGTTTGCACGATGAGAGACATAGATCTAATTTCATTCATCTTCCAGGACATTGTTGCGGAAAATATTTAAAAAGTCAACCCGCCATCTCTCCTGCCCTACAGGTCCGAGTTCCCACTCTAGTACCAGTACTGGCAGGCCACAACACTATGTCCTGGCGGGGTTCTGCTCTGTGTGTTCTCACCACTGAGCTACTCTCTCCAAGCTAGTGAGTTTATCTCGCTTCCACACAACACCCTCACACCCCACGATCAGCCATCTCAACACTGTTACCTAGTAGAAACATGACTCTTAAGCTTAATTATCCAATCAGATTTATATAACGATATGATCCCATTTTATAAGATGCCAATACAATAATTTCAGAGCCACTTGATAAAGCTTTAACCCAATTATTCTAAGCTTGTGAAAATCTTGGCTACTTGTGGCTGTTTAAAACCACGTGGGGTCAGGATCATCTTCCTCTTCATCTGCCTCCATGTTGGCTTCTCCCTGTTCCCCAAACTCCTAGCTCTGCCTCCCTTTTCCTGTCCAACACAAGCCTGCCAGTGCCCTAATGTGACTGAACAGAGAAAATCCTGCAACAGGGCATATCCAGTTTTGACAACAATATTTATTGAAAAAAGCTATCAGGTCCAGTCCTGATTTTTATACTTTTTGTCAAAAATAGCAAGTCCATTGCATTAGCATTTATCCTTGGGTCTTATTTTACAATGCATTGTCTGCACTTTTTAAATTTTTTTATTTTTATTTTTATGAATTTCAAGCAGTCCTCATTATAGCTTTGTAGTAGAATTTAAGGTCAGCTAAGATATATCTTTTTTTTTTTTCTTTTGAGACAGGGTTTCTCTCTATAGCCCTACCTGTCCTGGAACTCACTCTAGACCAGACTGGCCTCAACTCAGAAATCCACCTGCCTCTGCCTCCCAAGTGCTGGGATTAAAGGCATGTGCCACCACTGCCCAGCTAAGATATATCTCGAATGTCATTTCTTGATCGTTGCTTTTTAAATCTCTGTTCCTTTATGTGTCATTGTACTTTTTTTCCTAGTTCTATGATGACTAACATTATGGAAAGTCAGAAACAAGAGTGAGGCTATTGAACAGTGTATTGTCTAAAATACTTAGAGAAATTAAGATTGCAAACAAGATGGCCAGGGACAGGAAATGAACTACTATGGAAGATTGCTGGTCATGCATGCCTTAAGGCATGGTTTTGAACGCAAGAATACATGTAAATGTGAAAGATAAGTGGATGGCTGAGGCGTGTTTAAGCAAACACAAGTCAGATCCATATGAAGCAAAATCACTGAGCACCACCCTGTGCTTCAGATTATTCAGAGACTCTTACAGACTTCTGCTCATCAGGTTCATGTAAAGGCCAAGTTCCGAAGTGAGGTACAGTAACTAAGAGACGTATTTTTTTTTAGATTTATTTATTTATTATATGTAAGTACACTGTAGCTGTCTTCAGACACTCCAGAAGAGGGCATCATATGACACTCCAGAAGAGGGCATCATATTTCGTTACGGATGGTTGTGAGCCACCATGTGGTTGCTGGGATTTGAACTCAGGACCTTTGGAAGAGCAGTTGGCGCTCTTAACCACTGAGCCATCTCACCAGCCCCGAGAAGTATTTCTGAGACTCACTAAAACTAACTTTCTTACATGTAACAGTAATTTTCAACTCCAATAGTCCCGTACAAAAATACATACAATCCAGTTATTATATTTCTAAGCAATAAACCTAGACTGGGCAGAACTATACTAACTTATTCCCAGCTAGGAAACCGTTGGTTATCTGCAATTTCTCCTGGCCACGTGGTTCGGCTCCATCTTTGCTGCTGCTTCCTCCTCTCCTGTCATCTCTTCCTCCCATCTCTCGCTCTCCAAGACCTCCTCTCCCACCTTTCCTCTCCACTGCTCAATCACAGGCTCTTGCTTTTATTGACCAGTAAATGGGGAGAAGATTCGTGGGAGAGCACCTGAGTACTTGATCCACAGCTCTCCCGGGGGGGCCACCCCTCTCGAGGATGCAGAATTAACATGAAAATTCAAATAACATCAGGACAACACACAACATATGGATAAAGGATCTGCAATGGATCTGGGAGATCTTTACTGATAAAACAACAGAGAGGAGGACTTTAAAATTGTTCGATGATTTAAATAGTCTGTTTCTCTTGACTAACCTCCGACACGAAAGGATTCCAATAGTCACATGAAAACTATTTCCTGCAGTGGCTTCTGATCTGTGTACGGCTTGTAGTTGATTTTTTGAAGAGCCATTGCACAAGGCACTCACTCCAGAGTGATGGTGCTTAAGCCTTGTGGTAATCTCCTGTAAATAATCCGTGATTATTATCTAAAATCCATGGCATTATCTCCTTTGGGAATTTCAAAAGCTTAGCATAACCTCAGTTATAAAACAATCCTGGCAAACAGGACACATTGGCTGTCAGTCCATCACAAGCTGATTCCCCTGCTGCTTTTGCTAAAGCTTATCACATCGTGGAGTGTCTCTTTTTCTTACCATCTTGGTAACTCAGTACACTGACAAATATTCACACGGGGTGTCAATACAGGAGAACACGGCTCACTTAAGTATGTGCAATTCTGGGTATTAAGCCAAAGCCTTGAGGCAGTTCCTCAAATTGCTGTAAATTTCACCGGAAATGAAGAAATTAAGAACTTTGCCATGGAAATCCTCTTCCTCTTTAAGCTGGGCCACAGAAACTGAGGAATGCATTCGGCTCGTTAGGACTGAACACATTTCGTGGTCTCCATGTTTCTTAACTAGGTGACACTACTAACTAGGTGACAGACATCAATGCAGAAATCCAGGACCATTTTGTAGTTCAACTCACTCTCCATAGACTCCTGCAACGTCATCGCACGGACTTGTGGGAAATGTAGTCGGTGGCACGGTGACGTCACAGATCGGTACTTTGGTAAACAAGAGTTCAGCTTTTGGTAAGCATGTGCGGCTCTTATCCAAAGCTGGACCAGACTCTGGTCCTGCTGTGCTCTCCCGTTGGATCTCTGACATGGAGGTTGGTCCAGGGTTCAGTCACCCCAGGGTCTGTGGGGGGTGCATAGGTCTGGAGGGAACAGGGACCGGGTGGAATGGAAGCTGGGAGGAGCTGATTTGGAAGCACTTTATGGGCAGGGCTGGGGAAAGGTCGCTGAGGGGGTTGGTGGGACAGACCTCTGTGTTAGACTGACAGAATTCAAGGAATGGAGAAGCTTGTAAGTTCAAGGATTGCCAGAGCCATGTTGGTTGGGTGAAGGTCTTTGCCTGGACATGGTGATTCTGGGCGTTCACTTTCCAGCTTTCTGGTGGAAGCTTTTGCTCATTAGCTGGGTCACTTTCACGTGGATGTTACTGGATCTCTCAGTATGTATAGATAAGAGGAGATCTGGTCATTTCTGTACTGTATGGCTGTCTGTTACGGAGTTCAGGACCACTGAGAAAGATCACCAAATAAAACTAGGAATTAAAAAGTAAAAAAACAAGCCAACGAAACAAAACTGCTTTATTTAGAGCTGCAATCCCCTGTGCCAGTTTGAGAACTGCTGCAAAAGGGTAGACAGGGGTTGGAATTCTTCAAGTCACAAAACACAGTTGTCTCAACTTGGCATTTTCTTCTTCATAAGGCATTATAGTTTTTGTTTGTTTTCTGAGCAAGCACAGCTGAGAGATTACAGAAGGAGAATGGATGTCTGGTTACTATTCTTTGCTGTTCGTTTTTTGTTGCTGTGTTGTACAATGCTCAGTTGGAAATGGAGCTAGCTTTTAAATCATCGCACATGCAGTTACTCTTGTCTTGCTTTGAGGTGACAGAACTTGCTAGTTTCCAGGGTCAGAGTCCTGAAGGGGATGTTGGTGTATGTGATGTTTATCCCACTTTCTTTGAAATGAATTGTGGATTTAAAGAAGATTCACTTGGAATAGGAATTCCTCATGGAGACCGTTTAGTTCCTCACTTGAAAGTAGCTTGACACCCATGTTTGCTGAAAGGATATTGAGCTGTTTCTCAATGGAGGATCAATTAAAATCTCCCTAAATAGAACAAGAGATAAAAATGTTTCCTCAGGGGTAGTAGCCTTGGAGGCTGTAAAGCATGGGATTGTAAAATCTGTCACCAGGTGTTAACAAAGGACACCAGAGGTGCCCTCATGGTAAGATTGCACACACACTGCCTGTTTCAGTTCCTGACCCTTGGTAAAAACTGTACTTTTCATAAAAGTACAGTTCAGAGTTGTGGATTTTGTGAGTGAGCTGTCTGTCCTGACTGACAAACCTATTGTTGGACCAAACATGTGTTTTCACAATAAATTCTCTGGGCTTTCAGATATTGTGACTTCTCTGTTCTCTCCTGTCTGAGAGACTAGAAGTCTGGCCCTGCTGTGAAAAAAGTTTTTTTTCCTTTAACATCTCAATGTTAGCTTCTGGTTTTCAACTTCATAACAAAATGTCTACCACTGTGAACTGAATCCTCACACTAAGGCTCCCAAAGGGAGGCAGAACAGTGCCAGCACAGGATACTCTGAGCTTTGTTCCAGCAAGGTTGATCCTACAGTGCTGAGTGAAAAATAATAGAAGCTACCATCTCTTGTTCCATCAGAGACCGTGATGTTGAGACCGGGTGAACTCCTTCCAGGATGGAGACATGAGCTGGTGTGAGGACTGATGTGGGCTTAGGGATTTTAGTAATTTGAGTGGTTGTAAAGGTCTGTGGAGGGAGTTCTGCTCACCTGACAGACTGTGCATTTCTCTCCACTCACAGCCTTGTGTTCCAGGCTTCTGTATAGTCTGATATTTCTGTTCAGCCAACTTTGTCACACTGAATGTGGCATGCAGGTTCTGTGATGTCCCTGTATAGTCTTATGGAAGTGTTTCTTCAATACTTACACTATGACATAAACATTGAGAATGGAATTGGGGAGCTCTGGGTCAAACAGGGCACATTGCAGACTCTTCACCCTGTCTGTTGGGTGGTTCCTGTTTTCCCCACTTTTCAGTCAAACCAATTGTTTGTGACCAATTGGCTTATGACATTGAAGTCTATTGGTATTTATATTATTATTAATTGTTTAATCAATTAACAGTGTGGAATCATTCATTAGTCGTTATTTCAGGAAATGCTGTCCTTCCGGGATGTGGCCATTGATTTTTCTCCAGAAGAGAGGGACTGCCTGGGTCCTGCTCAGTGGGATCTGTACAGAGACGTGATGCTGGAGAATTACAGCCACCTTGTGTTCCTGGGTGAGCACTGCATCTATACTGAATTCTTTTTCACCATCAATGTTTAGCTTCCTCCTTAGGTATAATATCTCATTGAGCTTTCTATGAAGGATTCCTTTTAAGGAAACGTTGGAGAGGCTGATGCATAGTAAGAAACATCTTGCTGTTTTTTCTGTGTCTGTAACTTGTCTGTGTTGGAAGTATATTTCCTTCACTTTAGTGGGAGTCTTAGAAACTTAATGAAAATATTTCACAATTCAGTTTTTAGTGTTTCCCCTTTAAATGAAAATCAGAATCTGCAGATTGTAAGACCCCCCCCCACAGTATTTTAATATATCAATCATAAACATGTAATGAATTAATCTTTTTATAATTTCTTTTATTGCATCCCCTCTTTTCTTACCATCAGTGTTCTAGATGGAACCAGCCTGTTCCCAGTAAAGGAGCATTCAAACAGTGTGTTCCTCTTTCCTACAAACAGGTCTTGCTGTTGCTAAGCCATACTTGGTAACGTTTCTGGAGCAAAACCAAGGGTCTTCAGGTGTGAAAAGCCACGCAGCCACCGCCGCCGCCATCCCTACAGGTGTGTAGAAGGAAGTGGGTCAGAAGATAGATGAGACATCCGAAGATTAAAAAAAAAAAAACTACACCAGGATTTACCATGAACATTTGTTGTGATAGAAATTATTTGTAAGGTATTGCCTTTAAAGTCTTTTACTATCGTGAAAAGACATCTCTGTGATGGTTTAAGTGTCTAAACTTTGTCCTTGCTTCCTTAGTGAGCTCTGCTCATAAGCAGACTGACCCAGGAAGAACTCTCCATCCTGAAGGGAGGCATTGGCCCGAGGCTGTTTTGGGTTGGGAGACTTTTACTGGCTGCTTCTATTGCCTTAGAGGTTATTGGTCTATTTAAATTCTTTATATCATCTTGATATAAGTCAGTGAGTTGTATCTATGAAGAAAATTGTCTGTTTCTTTTGGACTTTCCAATTTTATGATGTACTAGTGTGTGAAGTATGACCTTATGATTCTTTGGATTTCCTTGTGTCTGGTGTTATGTCCTTCTTCCCCCCCCCCCCCTTTGATTTTGTTAATTTGGATGTTCTCTCTCTTTCTTTTCCTTAGTTTGGATAAGGGTTTGTCCATCTTGTTGATTTGCTCAAAAACCAACTTTTTTTTTTTTTTATTCTTTTTTTTTTTTTTTTTTTTTTTTTTTTTTTTTTTTTTTTTTTTTTTTTTGAGCCAAAATTTATTTATTTCTTGCACTTGAAGTATTCCTCGATGACATCCTTGGCCTGAGATTCTTTGCCATAGTCCTTAACCACTACACAACTGCAACCAACCACTTTCCATGGTTTCCCCTCTCGATCGATTTTACAGAGGACTACCCATTCCCCTAGTTTCTTGTTGTCATCAACTTATCAGGTTGATTTGGTGCTCAGCACAAAGTGCCTCCACCAGCTTGACATACATGGGCTCTTCACAGTTGGATGCGAGCACACAGAGATGGGCTTGTCGCTTGTCTAAGGCTTTGGCAGCTTCGCGTATGCCATGTTCTAGGCCATCGTGGATGAGGGCGGTCTTCAGCACCTCTTGTAGAGCAGTGTTGACGTCCATTACACCTCCAGCAGCTATGCCTTCCTCGGCCACGCACCCGAGCTTCCTTCCGCCTCCGCGCAAGTCGGTGGCGGCAGGGGAAAAGTCTTTGTTTCTTTTTTATTGACTCCAGCCCTGAGTTCGATTTTTTCCTGCCATCTACTCCTCTTGGGTATGTTTCCTTCCTTGTGTTCCAGAGCTTTCAACTGTGCTGTTATGTTGCTCGTATGATTTTCTTTTTAGGACTGCTTTCCTTGTGTCCCCTGTAAGTTTGGGTGTGTTGTGCGTTCATTTGCATTCAATTCTAGGAAGTCTTTCCCTTTCTTTCTTACTTTCTGCCAGGAGAGTTTTCAGTTTCCATGAGTTTGTAGGCTCTCAGTTGTTATTGAAATCCACCTCTAATCCATGGTATAGGATTCAGGGAGGTATTTCAGTTTTCTTGTATCTTTTAAATCTTGCTTTATGATACTATATGGTCAATTTTTGGAGAATTCTGTGAGATGTTGAGAAGAAGGTATATTCTTTTGTGTTTGGGTAACATGTTCTATCTATCTATCTATCTATCTATCTTAGTTATATTTGATTCGTAACACCTATTGTCTCCATTATTTCTCCGTACTTGTCTGGATGACATGTCTATTGATGAGAGTGAGGTATTGAAGCCTCCCACTGATAAGATGTGAAGGTCCATGTGTAAGTTAAGCTTTAGCATAGTTTCTTTAGCAAACATGGGTGTCCTTGCATTTGGGACATAGATGTTGAGAGTTGAGATGTTATCCTGGTGGATTTTTTCCTTTGATGAGTAGGAAGTGTCCTTCCCCATGTGTTTTGAATAATTGTGGTTGGAAGTCTATTTTGTTACCTATTAGAATAGGTACACCAGCTTGCTTTTGGTCCATTTGCTTGTAAACTCTTCTTCCAACACTTTACCCTGATGTAATGTGTATCTTTGATGCTGAGGTGTGTTTTTTTTTTTTTATGCAGCACAAGAATGATTCTATTTTTGCATTTGTTTTGTTAACCTGTGTCACTTTATTGTTAATTAGGTCATTAATATTGAGAGACATTAATGACCAGTGATTGTTAACTCCTGTTATTTTGCTGGTGGTGGAAAAGGTAGTGTGTGTGTGTGTGTGTGTGTGTGTGTGTGTGTGTGTGTGTGTTTTGCTTACCTTTTGGTTTCGCTGGCATGAAATTATTTATTTATTATGATGTCATTTTTCCCCCTTGTTCTGGTCAACCCCACTCACTCCACTCGACCCTGCTCTCTCCGGCAGGCCCCACTTGCTCCGGCCAGCCCCCCCCTCTCCGGATGGCCCCCGCTTGCTCCGGAAGGCCCCGCTCGCTCTGCTCACTCCGGTCAGTCTCTCCAACCCAAGGATTCATTTATTATTATTCTTCATAAGTACGCTGTAGCTGACTTCAGAGGCACCAGAGGAGGGCGTCAGATCTCATTACGGGTGGTTGTAAGCCACCATGTGGGTTCTGGGATTTGAACTCATCACCTTCGGAAGAGCAGTCGAGTGCTCTTACCCGCTGAGCCATCTCACCAGCCCATGATGTCATTTTTTTTTTATTGTCCTTGGGGTGGAGTTTACCTTCTAGTGCCTTCTATAGGACTGGATCTGTGGATAGAGATATTGGTTAAAATTGACATTGTCATGGAATATTTTGTTTTATTCCTGTATGGTGATTGAAAGTTTTTCTGTATATAGTAGACTGGGATGTCATCCGTGGTCTCTTGGATACTGCAAGACATCTTTCCAGGTACTTTTAAATTTAGAGCCTCCTTTCAGAAGTCAGGAGTAATTCTAATAGGTCTCCTTGTATATGATACTTGGCCTTTTTCCATTGCTGCTTTTAATATTCTTTCTTTGTTCTGTATGTTTAGTGTTTAGTTTATTATGTGGCATGGGGACTTTCTTCTCCAGTCCAATCAATTTGCTGTTCTGTAAGTTTCTTGTATCTTTAAAGACATCTCCTTCTTTAAGTTAGAAACATTTTCTTCTATAATATTGTTAGAAATATTTTCTAGGCCTTTGAGCTGGGATTCTTCCTCTTCTATTCCTATCTTTCTTAGGCTTGGTCTTTTCATGTTATGCCAGATTTTTCAAAGTTTCGTGGTTTTTTTTAGAGGTAACTTTTTTTTAAAAAAAATTCTGTATCACTTTCTTCATTCGTACCTTCTACATCTGAGATTCTCTCTAGTATTCTGCTGGTGCTGCTTGCATCTGCAGTTCCTGTTAACATGCCTAAATTTCCTATGTCCAGGATTCTGTCAGTTTGTGTTTTCTTTATTTCTATTTTTGTTTTCGAGTCTTGGAACAGTTTCACTCATTTCCTTTTCCCCTTTGTTCATTTGTTTGTTTATTTATTTATAAACAACAATTTCTTATAGTTGTATTTTTATGAATTTCATTAAGGGATTTATTCATTTCCTCTTTAAGGACCTCTATTTTAATCTTCATTAGTGGGATTTAAAGTTTTCTTCTTGTGCTTCAGCTGTGTTGGAAAATTCCGGGCTTGCTGTAGTAAGAT
>LR753319.1:0-10732 GCA_902729485.2 Mus minutoides | reverse complement strand
GCCTAGGCTGGTGGTGACATAATGCCTAGGCTGGTGGTGACATAATGCCTAGGCTGGTGGTGACATAATGCCTAGGCTGGTGGTGACATAATGCCTAGGCTGGTGGTGACATAATGCCTAGGCTGGTGGTGACATAATGCCTAGGCTGGTGGTGACATAATGCCTAGGCTGGTGGTGACATAATGCCTCGGCTGGTGGTGACATAATGCCTCGGCTGGTGGTGACAATGCCTCGGCTGGTGGTGACATAATGCCTAGGCTGGTGGTGACATAATGCCTAGGCTGGTGGTGACATAATACCTAGGCTGGTGGTGACATAATGCCTAGGCTGGTGGTGACATAATGCCTAGGCTGGTGGTGACATAATGCCTCGGCTGGTGGTTTGTCTTCACACTGGCCTCTAGGCGTCTGGGTTTGGGGTAATTAGAAGTTTAGGTGCTGATTTCTGTATTTGTCTTACTTCATGGGTTTTTTTCCCACCAGAGTTTTTATTTTCTTTCTGGTCTTCTGGCCTCAGTGGCCTATATTTATGGTGACAGATGAGTCTACTGGTTCACTATGGTACCTCCACTGGGATGTTGAAAGCCTGAGTGATCTCCAGGTTTGTGGGTGCTGGCATAGCCTGTAGGGTTCTGGAGTTTTACCTGGAGTTCCAGGTCCAGTTCGGTAGAACAGTGGGCTTCTGCATGTTTTGTGGACTGGGATATGGTGATGAAGGGAGTGTGAGCTGTTCCAGCAAAGCTGTGTGTACTCTGAGGAGTGGTCTCTGGGCATGGTATTATTTGGGGTTCTGGGTAACATCATGGCTTCTGCAAAGCAGGGGATTCTCCTGTAGTTGTCAGCCCTACAATTTAAATTTAAAAAGTCAAAGAAAGGGGCTGGAGAGATGACTCAGTAGTTAAGAGCACCGACTGCTCTTTCAAAGGTCCTGAGTTCAAATCCTAGCAACCACATGGTGGCTCACAACCATTCGTAATGAGATCTGATGCCTTCTTCTGGTGTATCTGAAGACAGCTATAGTGTACTTAGAGATAATAAATAAATAAATAAATATTAAAAAAAGAAGTCAAAAAATTTATTTATAGAATTTTATAACATTATAAAAATTTAACCTGATATTCCAAGTTATATTTCAGCTAGTAAAAATGCTTATTTGCAGTGTCCAATCATGAACAACCATTGTGGCTAGTCCTATAGGAAGTATTATGTCTTCATTTAACATGAGTCCAAAAGAAAGAAGGGAACATGTGGTCTCTTTTAAAGATCTTCTGTTGCTCTTTTTCAACGTCCTTCTTGAGTATATAGGGCCATTGGCTTATGGATATGTTCAGTAGTCATTGAGTACAAATTAGTTACATTGGCTGTCTTCATTGCTTGAGACATTTAGGATGTCAGTGCAGAATCTAAAATCCTCCTCAGCATTAGAGCATCCATCCTCCTGTATTGTGAGACTTAAGGGGTAAATCAGCTTCTCTACACATAAGGAGTTGAAGCTCCTGGTCTGGCTTACAGGTCAGAGGGAGACAGGAGCAGCAGATGCTGGCAAGTCCTATTCCCCGTACATCCTTATCCTGTGATTTCCCTATGCATCCTTATCCTGGGATGAGGCTAGCATGCCATTTACTCTGATAAGTTTGTATGCCATTGGATGCCAAGTGTGCTATTTGAACCTCGCAGTGTCCTGCCTTGCAAGTGTAGTGTGTAGCTTTAACCCTTTTCATACAAGCATTCAGCTCCAATAACCATTTTAAGTACACCTGATTTTGAATATATTTGGATATTAAGGAAACTTTAAGTTGAACTTCGCTGTGTTTGAGATACCTGCCTAATGTGTAACTTTGGCATGTGCAGAGCACTGTCTAATGGAAGGTATAAATTTGTCTCCCTCCAATATTTTCTCCATGAATGAATTACATTTGTATTTATCATGAATACAAATACAGTTCTGGTCATATTAAGGATAGATAATTGTTGAAAATGTGACTCAACCTTAACTATACTCATTATTAATATTACCTTCGGGCTGGTGAGATGGCTCAGCAGGTAAGAGCACCCGACTGCTCTTCCGAAGGTGATAAGTTCAGGTCCCAACAACTACATGGTGGCTCACAACCATCCGTAACGAGATCTGGCTCCCTGTTCTGGAGTGTCTGAGGACAGCTACAGTGTACTTACATATAATAAAATAAATCTTTTAAAAAATATATTACCTTCATTGTAACACCTTACAATCAATTAGTGGCTCTCATAGGATTACAGTGTAATAAATGAAAGTAATTTATCTCTGTTAAAAATTTCAGCCTCAAAAAATCATTCTTCTGATACCTTGACATTAGAGGTTCTCAACTTTCATAGTGCTAGACCCTTTAATACACTTCCTCATCTTGTAGTGACCTTAACCACAATATTGTTTTCTTTGCTACTTCATAATTGTAAATTTGCCTGTCAAGGAGTCTTGAGAACCACGAGGAGCTGAGATCAGGGTGGCTTGCAACAAGCCCAGTGGGGGCGCAGAAAGGGGGTAGTGAGGAGATGGGGGTCGTGATCTGGCTTAACTCTGAGTAAGTGCCAGGAGTAGGAATGTCTTCTAAGGGGACTTAGGCACTGTAAGGCTCTGTGTGACTAAGATCTCCCCTACTGTGATACTTGATGAAGGAAAGTCTTTCCTCATCCAAACTGCTTTATTCATGGAGGATAAAGATGCATTAGTCTTACTTAGGGTTGAACAGGGATTAAATACCTTTTGCAGAAGGGATTCCTAGAAAGGGAAGCTCATTGACTAAACACTCAGGGCCTATCTAGATACCTCTTTAGCATGGAAAACTCTAGATTCTACACTAAGTGACTAGTTGTCATGGTCCTCTTAGTAGAGTGTCCTCATCATTAGGACAGGGACCTAGTTCTAACTCATGCTGTTCTCAGTTATGAGTTTGATTGGGGTTCTGAAGTAGCTGCTACTTAATCAGTTCTTCTGTGTAATGACAGAGTCCACTGCCTTACAATTTATATTAGTGAGTCATCTAATCACACTGCTGTGTGAATTATAAAAATATCTTCTAATTTTTTTTCCTGTGACATATTCAATAATAAGGATTTAAATATACAATAAATTTTGTTTTTATTTTGATGATGGCCCAATCCCACAATCACAATCGGCTTTCTCTTTTCCAGGCTACACTACTTGATACCTTCATGGGTGTCCAGCTATATCATATTTGTATTGTTTAATAGGCTTATTGCTGTTACTAAAGTGACCTGCCAACTTACTTAGCTATTTGATTTTGAAAAATATGACATTATGTCTATGTTTCATTTGGTTCTATAGTTATTCCACTAGAAGGATAGATCAGATCACCTACTATATTTTTTGACTTATATTTAGTGCCTACACCCAATTAGATTTTTATTTATGGTTAAATATATGTGAGTAAAGGTCACTATTTTAAAGATAATCATTCTAAATATGATGAATATTTCTCATATTTTGTTCATATGTGAACTCTTGCTCAACAGGAACAGCATGCAGTGAATTTAACAATCACAATGAGGCCATTGATAACAACTCTTTTATGCAATGCCAGAGAACTCATACAGGAGAGGAACCCTACTACTTTGAAGAATGTGGTAAGACCCTTAGTTCTCAGGCAACACTTTCTGTACTCCAGAGACGTTATATTGGAGACAAACCCTACAAGTGTAAAGAATGTCATAAAACACTTAGCAGTCGCTCATCACTTTTAATACACCAGAAATATCATACTGATGAAAAAATCTACAAGTGTGAAAAATGTGGCAAACAGTTTTTGCGTTCCTCACATCTTCAGCATCATCAAAAAATTCATACTGGAGAGAAACCATACAAATGTGAAGAGTGTGACAAAGCCTTTCTTCATCACTCATATCTTAGGAAACACCAGGCAGTTCATACTGGAGAGAAACCCTACAAGTGTGAAGAGTGTGGAAATTCGTTTTACTATCCTGCAATGCTGAAGCAACATCAAAGAATTCATTCCGGAGAGAAACTTGACAAGTGTGAAGAATGTGGGAAAGTATTTTCCTCTGCTTTCTTCCTTAACCAGCATAAAGGAATTGATTCCATAGAGAAAAGGTACAAGTGTCTAGAATGTGGCAAATCCTTTTGCTATCGTTCATATCTTAGGGAACATTACAGAAGGCATTCTGGAGAGTATCCCTACAAGTGTGAAGAATGTGGCAAAGGGTTTTCCCGTTCTTCAAAGCTTCAGGAACATCAAACAATTCATACTGGAGTTAAACCTTACAAGTGTGAAGAGTGTGGGAAATGTTTTTCCTCTTTTACATCCCTTAAAAGACATCAAATCATCCATTCTGAAGACACTCCCCATGAGTGTGTAGATTGTGGCAAAAGGTTTTCTAGTTCTTCCCGCCTTCAGGAACATCAGAAAATTCATACTGAAGAGAAACCATACAAATGTGAAGAGTGTGACAAAGCCTTTCTTTATCACTCGTTTCTTAGGAGACACAAGGCAGTTCACACTAGAGAGAAACCCTACACGTGTGACGAGTGTGGGAAACGTTATACTTCTTTTACATCCCTGAAAAGACATCAGACAATTCATTCTGTAGACACTCCCCATGAGTGGGTATAATGTGGCAAAAGGTTATCCTGTTCTGCATGCCTTCTGGAACATCAAAGAATCATAGAGGAAAGAAACCATATCAATGTGAAGACTGTCACAAAGCCTTTATCACTCATTTCTTAGGAGACACAAGGCTGTTCATTACTGAAAAGAAACCCTACAAGTGTGAAGAGTATGGCAGATGGTTTTCGTTTTCTTCAGCCCTTAGACGACATCAAACAATTCATTGTGAAGGCAGTCCCTACAAGTGTGGGGGATGTGGCAGAGCCTTTTCTACACTGTCTACTCTTACAGAACACAAGTTTTTCATTCTCTAGAGAAACTGTTGAAGTAGGAACAATGTGGGAAAGCTTTGTCTTCTAATTCTTTCCTGTTTTAATACAAGTTGAGTCATACTGGAGTGAAATCTTACCAGTGTGAAGAATGTAGGAAAATGTTTGACTCTACTTCACAACTGAAGAAACAAACAAAAAAATTCAGTGTTGTGTGAAAGCATGGAAATGTGATGGATGTCGAAGAGCCTTCTCCATTGACTGTTACCAGCGTACATTAGTTCCTACTGGAGAGTAATGCCACAAATGTGAAGAGTGGCAAAATGTTTAACTCTAAGTTTAAATTCCAAAATACTCACACTGGAGAAAAACCATACAAGTATGAAGAGTGTCTCCTTGCATCTCTTTACCTCTGTGTATCCACTAATTATTTTGAAATGTTAAATATCTATTATCCACAAGCACAAATGCTATAAATATGATCAGGTGACAGTAAAAACGTATCTTTGATGAAATCTCCCCACTACTCTATAAACCAGTGGTATTGGAATATACCTAGATTGATAATTTCTTTCTTCTGTGACCGTCAATATACCATAAAACTGTTACCCATTGTTGTTTAGGTTACCTGAATCTGAGTACTGGGCCATGGTATACTTAGTGTTGTTTTCTCCATGAAGACATGCAAGCACCTGTAATAATGCCTCTCATGGGTTTTGTAGGAGGCTCCGTAAACTCACTTTTTTTCATCAAGTTTGACTTGTATGAAATGATCTGCTTTGGTCCCACCCAGCCTGAGGTAAATGAGAACTAGTATTTGTCTTCCCAGTAAACCCCAAAAGAAGAGATTGTCAGTTGTGTTTGGTTCCAGAATAAAGAATCTCTGATCTGCTTTAAGTTCAGAAAGTGGTGTGTGTGTGTGTGTGTGTGTGTGTGTGTGTGTGTGTGTGTGTGTCTCGGTAGCTTCCCCATTGTCATAGCAAACTCTGGTACTCTAATAAGGACAAAAGCCAAATGCACACACTGAGCAGAGATGAAAGATATGCTTATTGCATTTATAATGCCTAGATGAATGTTAAGGCCTAGGTAAAATGTTAAGGCTTATGTAATATATAATGGCTAGCCTGCCATTATAAGGAAGCTATGATAAGTTTCTGCTGTGACTAGAAAACTTGATAGCATGTGACTGATTAAATATTCTGTTATATTTTCTGCCTTTGGAAACTAATCGCTATAGAAGACAATGGAACTGTTTTGCATACTTACCCACAATAATCTTGGATCCACACCAACCATCTAACAGCACTTCCTGTACCTGTGTATAGGTTTTTTTGTGGTAATAAGCTGCTCCTGGGATGGACCCGATATAAGAGATATAAAAAACTATTTAAAATAAGACTTCTATTTTGAATCATACTTGAGTAACATTATGTTCCCAAGACCTCCCTGGGAACTAACATCTTACTTGGCAGAAAGAGATATGCATGTGGGTAATTGACATCCTGGTTGCCAAGTTAAGACATGAATGTTAGACCAAGTAAGTCCCTGACCCAGTGGAATACTTCAACCAATGGGAACAGGATAAGTGACATGTTTCCACAACAAAGACATGTTCCTAAGGAACCCCCTGTCCCTAATTCCTGATGGTGAAATAACTTGGACAGATGTTTGTGGATTTGGGGCTTTAAAATCCCTGTAAGATCCAAACTCCATGTCATGGTTAATTTTCCAAATCTGGATTATAGCTGTGGCCGATCAGTCCTGGGGTGTATGCTCAATAAACTGTCCCTGTCTACTGTCATTGGTGTTCGTGTGGTTTGTGAGGTGACTCCTGGACCCCAACATTGTCAGATGCCAGATTAAGAAGTATGAAGCATTGCATATGCAGTTCTTACTTCACTCTTGATATGTATCCCCATGAATATCTAAGACTTTCTCACATGGGTTTGTTCACTTGCCAATAATGAAGTAAAGACAGAATTCTCATTTTGTGAACTGTGGCTGTAAAATCCAGTGGTGCTAAAATAGGGAATGCTACTGTAATGGGTGACTTTTAAAGTCATGGAGATTTCTATGTCTGCTATCATGAGTGTAAAATAGTAAACATTCTTACTCAACTATGAACCTTGGAGTATAATAAGGAAGATGTGTCTTCTGGTGCAATGGTGGCCTGATAATTATGGCAGTAACCAATCATCTTCTCATTGGATTTAAAGCTTATCCCGTGGGCTGTAACTAATAACAGGTCCTACAGTGATGAGCCTGTTATTCTGATTGGTGGGCATGGTAACTAAATGAACCCAAGTGCTTTTAGTTTATTTACTATTTTCTTTTTCTACCGAGATCCAGGCACCTCTGAAAATCTGCCAGAAAATATAAATTGTGTGGTAGAGGGACAGTAATACACAAACTCACAATTCCTCAAAGTGTAGGGAATGGAATATACCCTGTGGATGCACTGGCATAAATGGGACACCCACATCACACACCTAATGCCAAAACTCAAGGATCTAGGAGGGAGAAGAGATATCAAGATGGACAGAGCCAGAAGTAGTAAAGTCTACAGTGAAACAGCATTGGCCAGAAATGTCACTGCCATTGCCTGCATGAATCCACTGTGGCTAGTAAGTACGTGGACATGTGCACAAAATAAAACAACTCATAAAGTATGCATACATACATGAAGGCCTTGTTATGCTACACCCTGAGTAGAGCAACTATTGGTAAATGATAGTTCCTGTGGGAGACGGTCCGTCTGAGAGGTATCTAGGTCCAGCCCATTGTCCTAAATCCCTACACATAGAGATGTCACTGAATGACATTAAGAAAAGCCCATGAAGTAGAAGATAAAATACTTTTAAGAGCAAGAAGTAATAAATGAAGGATTGAGGAGAGTCCATGAAAACATGCGCTGCACATGTGTTCTTCCACAACAAATACCAATTTCAAAACAGTTGATTTTGCACATACCCAAAGTTGATCTGTTTTAGCAGTGATTACATCACATGACTCTCACTGTCATACAGGTTACAGAGAGACAGCATCTTCCTGGGAAGGCATCATGAGGGAGCAAGTGAGGAGATTCCCAGAAGGGTCAGGTACTGAAGATTACATAGATGTAACATTAGGGAAAGACAGGGATGGCTTCGCAGAGATGACACACAGCCAGACTCAGTTAGCAGCTTCCACTTGGCTTTGTCGTGAGTAAAACAGGAAAGATGAGCAGTGGCCTCTCCCATCCGACTTTGTTCTTTATGCATACTGATCACAACTGCTTTGGTTTCTGGTTATAAATCATTATTAACATTAGGAAAAGCATATAATAATCGAGTGAATTTGGTGTATAAAAATTAAACAGACAACATTATCACAAGCTTGATATTTTTCGAAAACAGTTTTGCACAGTGGAGAAAACATGGAGAAATGAATGAACCTGTAGAACAGAGCTTGAAGAAAGTGTCTCAGATTCAGGTTTAAATACCTTCCTCTGTAAAATCCAAAATAAATTCAAGACCACCTAGTCCCTTCCCCCTCTGAAGGGACTTTCCAAACTATATAGTTTAGCAGTCAAAAAGATCAGACTAAGCCTATAGCTGCCAAAACAAGATTAGCAGTTCCTAGAAAAATTCCCCACACTGAATTCTGAGAAAAACCACACACTGCCCTGACCTTGCTAGAATTCCCTGTGACGTTACTAACTGTGACGTTAATAGCTGACCCATAAGTTCAAAATGTACTGCTGCTTTGCTGACCAATCATAATAACCCACCATAAGGGCAGGCAGAGTGAGTCACTAGGCCAAAGGTAGTCACCCTATGCAAACCAACCAGTGCCTGAAAAGGTTACTTGCTACACCAGTGAGAAAAGCCAGCTAGCCCTGTTGCCTAAATCTGTCCCTAACAAGGTATAAAAAGTGTGTTCTTTGTTCTGTGTCTCTCCACTTGCCTGTGTGCTGAGGGGGGTCCCTAACGCGTTGGATCAATAAAAAAAACCTCTTGCATACCAGTATCTGTGGTCTTTGTAAGTGAGGGTCTTTTGGCAGACTCCAACACCTCGTCCATAACAATGAAAGGTTGTTGTATCCAAAGGGTTTTTGTTGTTTTGTTTTGTTTTGTTTTAAGCTAAGACATGCCCAGCAATGCACATAGAACAAAGTTCGGCAAAGATTGGGAGAGAGAGAGAGAGAGAGAGAGAGAGAGAGAGAGAGATAGATAGATAGATAGATAGATAGATAGATAGATAGATATGTGTGTGTGTGTGTGTGTGTGGTTGTGAGTGTGTGTGGTTGTGTGTGTGTGTGTGTGTGTGTGTGTGTGTGTGTAAATCAATGTTTTCTTCATGAGTGGAGTCTCTGTAGACCTAGTTACCAATTTCCTGACTATCCCAGAGGCAGATGTCATTACAAATGTAAATGAGCTTTATGGACAAACATCTATTCTAAAAGAGAATGACTTTTCAGGGCTACAGTCTGTGAGGGAAGCTTTTCAAGGACCAGCATAAGATGAGGAGTATAGCAGGGACTTGCTCTCAGGTGACATTGTTCTTTTTTTTTTTTTCTTTTAATTTAAAATTGCTAATTTTTAAAAAATTTCAAACCCTATTGCTTAACTGTTGAAAATAAAAACAAAGATCACCCACCAATGTTAATAAGACCCAAAGACTACAGAGCCCATAAGCTTCTGCACACTTAATATGAACACTCAGAACAGAATCTGAGTCATTCACATTGTATTTAAGACTGTCTTTATTGAATACGTTTCATGTATTTATGCACCAACAAATCCAAAATCCATGACAACGTTGGAACCTGAAAATCAGTTATCTTTTGTTGTCCTTCTCAACTCCTTAGGGAAATTAGCATGTGATAGGCCTTGGGAATTTATAGACATTTACAGGATATACAAGACCCTCCCTGCTGAAGGTTATATAAATAGGACTGTAGGTGAGGAGACTCCCTCATTAAAGGAGCTTCCTGTGTAGCATTTGGTGAGTTGCAGTCACAGAGCGCTCCTAATTTCTTACCTAGCTCCAGTCAGGTCTTCAGTATTGTTCCTGCTACTGAACTCCTCCCTGTTCTTTACACATCCCCTGATGCAGGATTTTCCCTGTCCAATCACATTAGGGCAGTGGGAGGCCTGTGATTGGACAGGGAAGGGGAGGCGGAGCTGACAGAGAGAGAGACAGAGAGACAGAGACAGAGAGACAGAGACAGAGAGACAGAGAGAGAGAGAGAAAGAGAGAGAGAGAGAGAGAGAGAGAGAGGTGGACATGTAGCCGCATAGCATTTACCAGCCACAAGTAGCTATGATTTTACAAAATTAGGAATATTGGGGCTGTGCGCCCACACCAGCCCAGGGCTTGGGCACGGGCTCTGCGCACTCTCCGCGGGACCCCCCAGCCTGTCTTGGGACCACAGGTGAGCAGCTGAACGCAGCATCTGTTCCTGCCCAATCCCGTGCGACCTGAGTCACCAGCCAGGACAGAGTTAGAGGCCCGGCAAAGGACGGACTCTTCCTTCCCCTTCCGGTCTGGTCCTGTGCACCTGCACCAGCCCAGGGCTCGGGCGCGGGCTCTGCGCACTCTCCGCAGGGACCCCCCAGGCTGTCTTGGGACCACAGGTCTCCTTGGTTAGAGATGGCAGGTGGTAAGCATAAGAACAGAAGCAACAGAATCCAAGGGTACTTGGCATCACCAGATCCAAACTCACCCACCCCATCAAGTCCTAGATACAACAGCACACCAGAAAAACAGGACATGGATATAAAGTCACTCGTCAGGATGATGATGGAGGACTACAAGAAGGAAATACAGGAAAACGCAGATAAACAAGTAGAAGCATTTA
>LR754258.1:24975-74870 GCA_902729485.2 Mus minutoides | reverse complement strand
CAAACATAGACACTATATCATATGCCAGCAAGATGGTGCTGAAAGGGCCCGGATATAGCGGTCTCGGGGGAAAACATACCAATCCCTGGCAAACATGGAGGTGGAAGCTCACGGTCAGCTTTTAGATGGAACACAGGGTTCCCAAGGAAGAAGGAGCTAGAGAAAGTACCCAAGGAGCTAAAGGGGTCTTCAACCATATAGGTGGAAGAATAACCATGAACTAACTAGTACCCCCTGGGCTCGTGTCTCTAGCTGCATATATATAGAACAGGATGGCCTAGTTGGCCATCAGTGGGAAGAGAGGCCCCTTGGTTATGCAGACTTTATATGCCCCAATACAGGGGAACGCCGGAGCCAGGGGGTGGGAGCGGGTGGGTAGGGTAGCAGGGCCGGGAGGGGAGAGGATATAGGGGACTTTCTGGATAACACTTGAAATGTAAATGAAGAAAATATCTAATAAAAGTTGAAAAAAAAAAGAAAAAAAAAAAAAAAAAAAAAAAAAAAAAAAAAAAAAAAAAAAAAAAAAAAAAAAAAAAAAAGAAATGACAGAAAGATTGTCAGTGCCATAGCATCCCAGAGTCTTCTCAGAGACTTATTCCCCTAGCAATGACTTTACACAAGTGGAGTCTCAACAACACTGCTGTTTAAACAAGACCTAAACAAGAACTATATCATTAGAAACACTAATATGGTAGGATAAAAAGCTAAAGAGGCCTCAAGCACACATACAAAAATAATAATAATTATAGGCAACTAAAGATGCCAAAAGATGGAGAAATAATCCTTTCCAGAGAAGAGGTCACCAATTAGTCAAGTCACTGATCAATTCCTATCCTCCAAAACCTTAGCAATGAGTCTGTTAATAGAAGTCTGGGTCAATCCATGTAGATGAAAATATGAGTGCTAATGGAGAAACTGATTATTTGCCCTCAATCTGAAAGTTACTACTTTCCTCAGCACTGCTGTGATTTATGAAAAAGTGATATGATTTAATTATACAAAGGATAAAGCCATCATAAATTGTTTTACCTTCATGTTTGCATAGTAATGCTTTATATTCTCTTGAAAATATGTTTATAAACTTCACAATTGAAGTTTAAGTTACATTGAGTATTTTTGTGATCTATTTATCAAATAGGAATATTTTTTATATCTTCCTAACACAAAATAAAACATTAAGTGTGCATCTAACGTTTATTTAATAGAATTATCTTTTTAATATGTGCAACAGTTAAATTTTATATTTATCAGGAGAGAAATTTCATTTGTTCCATCTGTTTGCTAATATTACCTAACAAAATTACAATTACCTCTTGCTTACACAATTATCATATGATGTTTCTCTATGGAACAGAAATCCATTCTTAGACTCTTCAGGGAAAAGTGGTAATTTTGCTATGTGGCAAAACAGTCACACAAATGGTCTGTGATTTTCATTTCCAAGTAAAATTGTTCTTTTCAAAAAAAATGAAGGAGAATCAAGTTTTGTTTCAAATTGCATTACTGACTGTATTAGGGTTGTATTAGTGTATGTTGGTGGCTCAGCTAGGTGAGCCTCCTGTGCTGTGCCAGAGGAAACACACCTAGATATGGGATTTTCAAGACTTATAAAGATAACTCAATTTCTTGAGAGGCATTTTCCTGTGAGGTTGTCCAATGTTTTCAGAGAAGAAGAAATGTAATATTGGAGATTAGCCTTTAAAATAAACCAAGTTTCTGTGTTCAGTATTTTGATATTCTTTACTTCTGAATAAAGGAGGAAACTTCAGAGATTTTGAAATAGAGATGAGAGAGAAATGAAAAGACAGAAACAATTTGAATGAGTATAAATCTCTTAATGTAGACTCTAACCTTTGATGTTTTTCTTCTCTGGTATGATTATAACATTTTGGATTCAAGATTCTTAATAAGTTGCTAATGAAAGTGCATCCATAATTTATCACTGTGCTTAGAAAGATACCCGCACTTTCAGTTGTCATTTTGAAAAATATAATTACAAGTGAGTTTGCAATGAACTTGTCAGAATATATTTTTATGAAAATCACCTATTGATAATAGGATTTATTAGTTAGAAATAAGTGTTTTGGATTGAATTGGAATATAATGCCAAGTAATTTTAAAAACTATACATATTTCACACAAGCCATTTGGAGTCAAGAATCATATACTGATGTTTAAATCCTTGGATTCCTAATGATGTTTAAAAAAAAAGAAAAAAAAAAGAAAAAGAAAATGAGCTTTTAAAACAATATCATATTTGCTCTTAAATATCCTGTACTATTTCCAAGTATGCTTTTCTTTGGAATGCATATGCTAAATTTCTTGTGCATTTTATATTACAAAATATGATGTTTAATCCAGAACAATTGTATAACATTTTTTGGCAGGCACAGACATTTCTAGCTTGTGTTCTTATTTTATTATAAGACTCCCTATAATAATTTTAGTAGACTATACTCTAGATTAAAATATTTTAAAAGGGGCGCTAGAGATAGCTCAGTAAATAAGAGCATGTGCTAATGCTCCAGAAGACCCAGGTTAGATACTTAGCATGCTCATGGCAGTTTACAATTACAGTAACTGTAATTCCAGTAAATGCCTCTTTTGGTCTTTGAGGGAGCCATGCACACAAGTTTATGAATAGATTCATATAAAATAAAAATACACAAATTTAAAAAATATTTCAAGCTAAGGCTGTTTTTCTTTCCTTTTTTTTTTTTTTTGCTAAAAAGCCTTCTTTTATTTGTGTGTGCATGTGTGTGTGCATACACATGTGTGTATTGGGGTCAGTATTATGTACAATATGTGTCTGCCTACAGGGGTCATAAGAAGTTGCCAGATCAAAGCACAGTGTCAATAGGACACAAACAGCAACTAACAGATTGGGAAAAGTTCTTTACCAATCCTACTTCTGATAGAGGGGATAATATCCAATATATCCAAAGAACTAAAGAAGTTAGACTCCAGAGAACCAAATAACCCTGGTTAAAAAAAAAAAAATGGGGCAAAAAGGTAAACAAAGAATTTTCAACGACTAATATCAAATGACAGAGAAGCACCTAAAGAAATGTTCAACATCCTTAGGGATCAGGGAAATGCAAATCAAAAGGACCCCGAGATTCAACCTCACACCAAACACAGCAGCTAAAATTAAAAACTCAGGAGAAAGCAGATGCTGGCAAGGATGTGAATAAAGAGGAACACTCCTCCATAATGGTGGAATTGCAAGCTGGTACAACCACTCTGGAAATCAGTTTGGTGGTTCTTCAGAAATTTTGACATACTACCTGAGGGCCAAGCTGTACCACTCATGTGCATATACCCAGAAGATGCTCCAACATACCACAAGGACATATGTTCCACTATGTTCATAGCAGCCTTATTTGTAATAGCTAGAAGCTGGAAAGAATCCAGATGTCCTATACTAGAGGAATTAATACAGAAAATATGGTACATTTGCACAATGGAGCACTACTCAGCTATTAAAATTGATGAATTAATGAAATTAGCAGGCAAATGGATGGAACTAGAAAATATCATGCTGAGTGAGTTAACTCGATCACAGAAGAATCCACATGGTATACACTCACTGATAAGTAGATATTAGCCCAAAAGCTCCAAATACTCAAGATACAATTCACAGACCACATGAAGCTCAAGATGAAAGAAGACCAAAGTGTGAGTGCTTTGGTCCTTAGAAAGAAAATAAAATACTCACAGGAGCAAATATTGAGATAAAGTGCAGAGCAGAGACTGAATGAAGGAAAGGCCATCCAGAGACTATCCCACCTGAGGATTCATCCCATATACAGTAACCAAACCCAGGCACTATCGTGGATGCTAGGAAGTGCATGCTGATAGGAGCCTGATATAGCTGTCTCCTGAGTGGTTCTATCAGAGCCTTACAGATGCAGAGGTGGATGCTCATAGCTAACCATTGGACTGAGCATGGGAAGGGGGTCCCTAATAGAGAAGTTAAAGTAAGGACTGAAGGAGCTGGAGGGGTTTACAACCCCATAGGAAGAACAACAATATCAACCAACCATAATCTCTCAGAAATACCAGGGACTAAACAATCAACCAAAGGAGTATATGTGGCTCTAGCTGCATATGAAACAGATGACGGTCTTGTGAGGCATCAATGGAAGGAGAGGTCCTTGGTCGTATGAATGCTGGATAGATGCCTAAGTAGAGGAATTGATGATGGGGGAAGTGGAAGTGGGTGGGTGAGTGGAGGATACCCTCATAGAAGCAGGAGGAAGGAGGATGGGAAAGGAGGTTTCAGGGAGGGGGAGCCAATAAAGTGTATAGCATTTGAAATGTAAATAAAGAAAATATTCAATTAAAATAAGAGTAATAATAAAGGACGTTACCAGATCTCCAAGGAGCTCTAGTTACAGGTGATGTTTTAAGAATCCAATGTGGATACTGGAAATCATATTTATGTCCTCTGAATGAGCAATGTACACTCAGACACTGATCCATCTTTCTAGACAGAGGTTTGTGTTTTAAAGACACTGCATTTGAGTTCTTTTCCTAGGCCTATTAAAAATTACTGGTACTCACTCATAAATTCAGTATCTCGCTATCACTTTTGTTGACTTTTTTGAGCTTAAAACATACAAGTCTATTCAGTATTACACCACAGAGAAATGTCTGAGTAAACAAACACTAGAGTTTCTAGGTCCACTGCATATGGGATAAGTTTCTGTAACTTTGTGCTACTCTTGTGGCTCCTAGCAGTGGGAATGGGTGCTGTCTCTGACTCTGACTCTTTTATCTGTTCTTAGGATCCTTTTCCTCCTACTGAGTTGTCTCCTTTAGCATTGCTATGAGGAGTCCTGCCTAGTCTCATTGTAGCTTATGCTGTGTTTGGTTGATATTCCTGGGAAGCCTTCTACTTTCTGAAGGGAAACAAAAGAAGAGAGGAGAGAGGATCTGGGGATATGGGAAGTAGAGGGCAACTGGGAGGAGTATGAGAGAAAAATATATGTGTATTTGTCTATCTATGTGTGTGTGTATGTGTGTTTGTATATATATATATATATATATATATATATATATATATATATATATATATATATATATACATATAGAGATGTGCAAAAAGACAAATCATACCTTCAAAATACTTTCATGTATTTTTACCTTGTGAAATAAAAATGAGAACTATTTTCTGAACAAAAACTCCAGTAATTTTCCACAATATTTTAGAACTTCCAGGGCTCTACAATAGATGATGTAATCTTTCTGTGTTCAGTGTCATGAATGAATTCTGTTTTAGTTCCGTTGCCCTGAGGTATTTCCATATGTCATCAGGATGGGGGAACTAAAGCTACCTCAGCACAGGCAACTGACAAAAGGCAAATATGACATGATTCACAAGATGAAAAGCGATACTTGCGGCATCGCCACAGCACCTGCACTTCCTCAGCTCCTGCTCAGAGGAGAGCAGCTTGGTTCAGAAATTGAAGAACAATAGAAATAGAATACATTTTGTAGAAGACTGATAAATGGACAGAAAAAAGACTGTGATAAAAAAAACAGTGTTTGAAAATATTATGTGTGTGTATATATATATATATATATATATATATATAAAATAAGGGAATGTCCAAACTAAGCTCAGAATTGGGGGTGGGGGTGGACTTGAAAGCTATGAGAATGGTTTACATCCTATGTGATAAACTACTGATCACAAATGAGGAGAGTGGTGGGGACTTCTGTAGGGTATAGGAAAGTATGAAATGTGGATTAAGTTTGTATTTACATAAGGAAATAACCACTCAGGCTAGAAAAATGAATATTGTGCTTTCACTGTCACTGTTAATGATGTCATCTAGCAGCAGGAAGATGCTTGTTTACATTCTACACATTATATGGCCTGGCATAGAATGTTCATTATGTTTATGTCCTAAAGTGTGCAGGCTAGCATATGAGAGAACATACACCAGTTTTGCACAGAGGACTATAAAGATGTTAGAGCTCTTATGAAATATAAATCACCCATTGTTTAATGAAGAATTGGAAGAATATACTTTTATTGTGTATATTTGGATAGAGACATCTAGGGGTGATATATTTTTGTAAATGAAAAACAAAAAGAGCATCTATGTTTCACAGAATTTTTCTTCAGTCATTCATGAATGAATGCATTGATTTTTACCACACATTCAAGTAATATCTCTGAGACAGCCTAGGGAGTTTAGATACTCCTCATCTTAGATCTGGTAGCCATAGAACTCAGTCAAGTTTTAGCCTCTTCATGGGTTTCATAAGTGAGAACTGGGCACAAAACAGCACATTTACTGTGGTCCAAATAGTATGGTATATAATAATTTAACTAATTTAGTATTAGTTACTATTAGTCTAGCATCTTGCAAAGTTATGAACAGGATTTAGAAACCGAGACCCAGGTAAAGGATGTCAGTCTGTGTAGACCTGGTTATGGAGAATGACTTTTCCTACTCAGTCTCATACCCCACTTCAGTCTCAACTGTGTAAATTGTCAGTTACTTATCTTATTAGTTTCAAAATGAGGTAGCAAGGAGTTTAGTAAGTTTCTTCCTAAGAGTCAACTGTATTATTCAATGGATAGACTCTATAGAACTAGAGGCTATAAAATAAGTTAAATCACTATTGAAGAGGGAGTTCTAAAGGTGAATATGTCAATGACACTGATCATCTGAGTCAGAATTACTATATTCTCCTGAGCTATTCTGCATAGAACGCAGGTTGTTCAAGCTCCTGAGCAAACATACTGCCTGAGAATGCAAAAAAGTCAAAACACCTTAAAGATTGTGTGTGCTAATATGTGTGCTTGTTTATGCACACATGAAAATATATGTGTGTGTGACGTAGTGAGTAATCGCCCTCTCAGTGGTATGATCCTCTGGCTCCCATGAGGCTTGGGTGTTTCTGTTCTGAGATCATAACACTAATGATTAAAAGCCACATGTTAATGTTTGACTCTTTTAAAGACACATAATAAAATTATTATTTGTCCTGTACATGTTAAAAAATGTTAAACATCTAACATAGTACTATTTTCTCATCAAATTAAGGAAGGTACATTTTTTTTCAAGTTTATAGATCTGACTTAAATATGTTGTCAATTGTTTAGATAGATTATAATCATATTTTTTCCAATTTTTATTAGATATTTTCTTCATTTACATTTCAAATGCTATCCCAAAATTCCCCTATACCCTCCCCCATCCCTCACCCTGATCGCCTAACCACCCACTCCCACATCTTGGCCCTGGTATTCCCCTGTACTTGGGCATATAAAGTTTGCAAGACCAAGGGGCCTTTCTTCTCAATGATGACCAACTAGGCCATCTTCTACTACATACTCAGCTAGAGACACGAGCTCTGGGAGTACTGGTTAGTTCATATTGTTCTTCCACCTATAAGGTTGGAGACCCCTTCAGCTCTTTGTGTACTTTCTCTAGTTCCTCCATTGGGAACCCTGTCTTCCATCTAATAGCTGACTGTGAGTATCCACTTCTGTGTTTACCAGGCACTGGCATAGCCTCACATGAGACAGCTATATCAGGGCCCTTTCAGCAAAGTATTGCTGGCATAAGCAATAATGTCTGCATTTGGTGGCTGATTATGGGATGGATCCCAGGCTGCAGCAGTCACTGGTTGGTCCATCCTTTTGTCTCAGCTCCACACTTGATCTCTGTAACTCCTTCAATGTGTGCTTTGTTCCTAATTCTAAGAGGGGGCAAAGTGTCCACACTTTTGTCTTCATTCTTCTTGAGTTTCATGTGTTTTGCAAATTGTATCTTGGGTAATCTAAGATTCTGGGCTAATATCCACTAATCAGTGAGTACATGTTATGTGAGTTCTTTTTGATTGGGTTACCTCACTCAGGATGATACCCTCCAGATCCATCCATTTGCCTAGGAATTTCATAAATTCATTGTTTTTAATATCTGAGTAGTACTCCATTGTGTAAATATACCACATTTTCGGTTATCCATTCCTCTGTTGAGGGACATCTGGGTTCTTTCCAGCTTCTGGCTATTATGAATAAGGCTGCTATGAACATAGTGGAGCATGTGTCCTTATTACCATTTGAAATATCTTCTGGGTATATGCCCAGGAGAAGTATTGTGGAATTCTTCAGTAGCACTATGTCCAATTTTCTGAGGAACCACCAGACTGATTTCCAGAGTGGTTGTAGAAGCTTGCAATCCCACCAGCAATGGAGGAGTGTTCCTCTTTCTCCACATCCTTGCCAGCATCTGCTGTCACCTGAATTTTTGATCTTAGTCATTCTGACTGGTGTGAGGTGGAATCTCAGTGTTGTTTTGATTTGCATTTCCCTGATAATTAAGGATGTTGAACATTTTTTCAGGTGCTTCTCAGCCATTCAGTATTCCTCAGTTGAGAATTCTGTGTTTAGCTCTGTACCCATTTTTAATGGTGATATTTGATTTAGCCTGTATCTATTTGTTCTTTGAAATAAAATATATACTAATAGCTGACAAGTGTTTTATTTTTGGTGTATGTGGTGGTCAGAGTTTCTCACTAGGCAAACCCTAGAGGAGAGCATGGAAAGCCTCAGCATGTGCAGGTGGTGCAGGCAACACCTCTGATGGTTTCTTTTCTATTGTTGGTTTCTTGGTTGCTCTGACCTTTTGGCACAGACTTTATCTTCTTTGCAAACGGCCTTTTCCTTTTTCTCATTTCTGCAGGCTTCTTGCCTCTAGCTCCTTTCTCCATCATGACTGCTGTCACTTCTGATTAATTCAACTACAGAATGTGATTTGTGACCTGGAAGTATGGTATCCCAGGTAGAGTCTTAGCATGTGATTTCAGCTCTCCCCATAATCCTTTCACAGGATTCTGCGATGAATCTTCTGAACACTCATGGATTTGTAGACTCTTCAAGATTTTGCAAAGGGCCTCTTTGTTTATTGCCAAGGGCATGGGAAGGTTATAGCTACACTCAGAGATACAGCTTTAAGCCAAGTGCCAAACAACTCAGCTATGTTCAGAAGTAGAAATATCCCATGTCTACCCTCCCAACTAACCCTCCCAGCCTATACACTCTCCCCAACATTTGCCTCTATGAAGATGTTCCTCCATCCATTCACCCACTCCCACTTTATCCCTCTTGCATACCCCTAAGCTGGAACATCAAGCTTCCCTCTCCTCACACTAATGTCAGATAATGACATCCTCTGCTACATATATATCTGGAGTCCTGTATCACTGTGTACATTATTTGATTGGTGGTTTGGTCCCTGGAAGCACTGAATGGTCCAGTTAGTAGATATTATTCTTCCTATGGGGTTGCAATCCCCTTCAGATCCTTCAACCCTTCCCTCAGCTCTTGAATTGGAGTCCTTGTGATTAGTTCAATGGTTGGCTGAAAGTATCTACACCTGTATAGGATAGGTGCTAGCAGAACCTCAGGAAACAGTCATACAAGGCTCCTGTCAGCAAGTTCTTCTTGGCATTAGTAATAGTGTGGGAGTTTAGTGTCTTCAGATGGGATGGATCCCTAGGTGAGGCAGTCTCTGGATGGCATTTCCTTCATCTCTGTTGCTTTTTTTATTTTGGCTCTGTCTATCCTTTGGATAGGAAATTTTCTATGTTAAGATTTTTGAGAGGTATGGGTGGCCCCATCCCTCAACTGGTCTCTGTGCCTATAGGTGGTCTCTACAGGTTTTATCATCTCTTTGCTGGGTATTTTGGTTAAAGTCATATCCTTTTGACATCTGGGAGCCTCTCAATTCCCTGGAGTCAGGGAAATTCTAGTGGCTACCCCACTAGAGGGTTGTTTTGATTCAATTTCCTCATCCGCTGTACTTCTCTCCTGTACCTTACAAAACCTTTTCCTCTTCTATCCCTCATAGGTCCCTCTCTCCATCTAGCTTCTGTGATTATTTTGTTCCCCACTCTTTGGAGAATTGAAGCATATACACTTTGATCTTCTTTCTTGTTCAGCTACATAGTTTATGGGATGAATTATGTGTATTCTGAGATTTTGGACTAATATCCACTTATCAGTGAATACATACCATTCATGTTCTTTTGTGTCTGGGCTACCTCACTGAGGATGATATTTTCTAGTTCTATCCATTTGCCTGTGAATTTCATGGATCCATTGTTTTTAATTGTTGGGTAGCAATCCACTGTGTAATTGTGCGATAGTTTCTGTATCCATTCATCTGCTGAGGGACATTTGGGTTGTTTCTAGCTTCTGTATATAATAAATAAGGTTGCTATGAATGATTTGGAGTATGTATCTTTGTTATGTGTTGGAGCATCTTTTAGATATATGTTCAGTAGTGGTAAATCTGGGTCTTCAGGTAGAATTATTTCCAATTTTCTGAGGAACCTCCAGATTGATTTCCAAAATGGTTTTACCAGATTTCAGTCCCACCAGTAATGAAGGAGTATTCCTGTTTTGCCACATCCTTGCTAGTATCTGCTGTTCCCTGAGTTTTTTATCTTAGCCATTCAAATTGGTGTGAGGGGGAATCTCAGTGTCATTTTGATTTGCATTTCCCTTATGCCTAAGGATGTTGAACATTTCTTTCTTTTTTTTTCTGTACATGATTTTTATTTCCTTTTTTTTTCATTTTTTCTCTTTATTAGATATTTTCTTCATTTACATTTCAAGTGTTATCCAGAAATTTCCCCATACCTTCCCCCATCCCCACCCTGCTCCCCTGCCCACCCCCTCCCACATAATGGCCCTGGAGTTCCCCTGTACTGGGGCATATGAAGTCTGCATGACCAAGGGGCCTCTCCTCCCAATGATGGCCGACTAGGTCATCTTCTTCCATATAAGCAGCTAGAGACATGAGCACAGGGGGAACTAGTTAGTTCATGTTATTCTTCTACCTATAGGGTTGAACCCCTTCAGCTCCATGGGTACTGTCACTCAAGATTCCTCAGTTGAGAATTCTTTGTTTAACTCTGTTCGCCATTTATAATAGGGTTGTTTGGTTCTCTGGAGTCTAACTTCTTGAGTACTTTGTATATATTAGATATTAGTCCACTATTAGATGTGAGATTGGTAAAGATCTTTTTCCAATCTGTTGGTTGCTGTTTTGTCCTATATACAGTGTCCTTTGCCTTACAGAAGCTTTGCAATTTTATGAGGTCCCATTTGTAGATTCTTGATCTTACAGCATAAAACATTGGTGCCCTGTTCAGGAAATTTTCCCCTGTGCCCATGTGTTTGAGGCTCTTCCTTAGTACTTTCTCTTCTATTAGTTTCAGTGTATCTGTTTTTATATGGAGGTCCTTGATCCACTTGGACTTGGCCTATGTACAAGGAGATAAGAATGTATCGATTTGCATTCTTCTACATGTTGACGTCCAGTTGAACAAGCACCATTGTTGAAAATACTGTCTTTTATCCACTGAATTATTTTGGCTTCCTTGTCCAAGATCCAGTGGCCATAGTTATTTGGGTTCATTTCTGGGTCTTCAATTCTATTCCATTGATCTAACTGCCTGTCTCTGTACCAATACCATGCATTTTTTTTTAACACTACTGGTCTATAGAACAGCTTGAGGTCAGGGTTCTTGATTCAAATTTATTAAAATACTCACAAGTAAAGTTGGATGTATCTGTATTCACAATATTAACACAATAATGAGATGTATTTATAATCTGTAAAGTGCTTACCATAGTCAAGTCAACCCATATCCATCACTGACGAATTTTCATCTCTATAAGTTTCTATGTCACTAAGCCACTTAAAATTTACTGTCTTAATAAATCCCAAGGATACAAAACATACTGTACATGCATATCAAACAACGTTAAATTATATAAAAATCCAGTATGTATTCTTTCTATAGCTGAGAATGGATACTCCTTGATCTTATCCTCTCCTTTACCATGCTTGGCGATTGCAGCCATATATATTTTTTTAAATTATGTTTCTTTCTGCTACATCAAAGCTGGATCATATAGTATCTGTTTCTGTCCAGTTTATTTCACTCAACATAGTGTTCTTTAGCTAATCCATAATGTCACAGCACCAGAGTTTTCTATTTATGACTAAATAATGTTCCGTGCCAGGAACATATTGCATTTTCTTCATCCATCATCTACCAACAGAGATTTGGGTTGTTTTCATGCCTTGACAGTGATTAATGATATTTTAGTGAACATGGGATTCACATATCTCTTCTAGACACTGAATTTATTTCAGTTGTACATCCTTTAAAATGAAACTGAGACTAAATTAGAGAATTATTTTAATTTGTGTGGGGGATTCAAACTGTGACTCCCATTAACAGGTCTTCCATTTCTAGACATCCTTGCCAACATACATTTTCTGTTTGATGATGCTCATCCTAACACAAACTCTGAAAACCTTAATTGGTAAAATGAACAGTGAAAGACCAATCCTATGAAATCCTAGAAGAAATGGAAAATAATTTTCTATGTTCCACGTGCTATGTGAGATCATGTGGTACCTGTCTCTCTATGCCTGGTGTATTTTAATAAACAGTAGGATATTTAATTTTGCCTATTTTGCTGCAACTTGAAATTCTATTTATTCATATGTTTGTATGAATTGAATTTTATCCATTCTATATAAAGAACACATAGACTGTTTCCAGTCCTTTGCTTTTGCAGTGACCATGACAAGGCAGATGCATCTTTGACATACTAACATTTTTGGGAGGGTTCCTCCATGATATTGAGATTTTTTTTGTTTGTTTGTTTACTTTTAGAAGCACCTCCAAACTGGGTTGAATTGTAGAAGTGCTAATTTCCACTTCCACCCATAATGTCCCCAAGTGCCCATTTCTCTTGTGTGGTCTTTCTGTTCCTTGCCTTACTTTTTTGATAACAGCTATTAAATATCACTCCAAAAAAACTTTAAATCACAAATGCAACATGTTTATGGAGATTATAATGTGCACATAGTGAAATTAAATGGTTTCCTACAGCTATAAACTTGTTGGCATGAGATCAGTTTTTTCTCTTAATATTTCACTGTATAATCTAGATATTATACATACATATACATACACATATGTGTGTATATATGTGTATTCTCTAGGCTTTTAAGATGGCTTAAGAGGAAAATGTTCTTCCTGCTAATCCTGATGATTCAAAATTGATCTCTGAAACAAATAGTATGAGAGGACCAAATCTCTGATAGGTTTCCTCTGAATTCTGTACAAATATAGCAGGAACACATGTGCATATGTGCATGCTTATGAACATGTGTGCTCATACTCATTCAAATTAAATGAGTTAAATTATATTGCCAGACATGCCTATGATTGCCATACTTGTAACAAATTCATTCTTGGTTTCATTTGCTGGCAGAGAAAGTAGAAGATCATCTCTGGTGTAACATAATTTTAGTAAACACGTTGCACCTTGACATTTTCAATTTCAAATGAAAATTTTCTGGACTGATGATCTTCAAGAGGTTGTTAAATTCTAGCATGCAATATTTTTGTATTTTATGAACAACATTGTCTCTCTTATTATTGAGTATTTTATTTATCTACATTTCATATGTTATCCCTTTTCTCAGTTTCCCCTCTGGAAACCCCCTATCCAACCCCCATCCCCCTGCTTCTATGAGGGTGCTCCCCCACCCACCCTCTCACTCCAGCCTCCTCAACCTGGCATTCCCCTACATCATGAGGTTAACATAAAGGATAGTAAGCTCAGCGTATTCTAATTGAAAAAAAATTCATAAAGGACTGTGATTTGAGAGTCAATAGAAATGTATATTACCAAATAAAGGAAGGACTAGTTAATCCTTTTTTAATGTAAGTGCAAGGAATAGAGTTAGAGGAACATTCATACAAGATACAGAATTAATGGCCTTGATAACTCAATAATGTGATTTAACAGAGTATTTTGAGATTGCCAATTCACATAATATGGTACAAAGAAATTATGTTTCTTCAGAATTTGGCACAATAGTCTACACTATTAACTTTAACTAAACATTTATACAGTAATGTTGAAGAAAGTTAATATGAATATGTTAGTATAATTGTTTTATTATTATAGATAATAATTTGTCGCTTCAATGTCCCCTTAATGATTAAAATTGTCAACACAGGGTTTTAGACTCTTTCATAGTGTGAAGCACAAGCTGTATAGATGGCATTTTTATCTGTAATTATTTGTTGACTAGAGTAAATTTCTACCATGAAAACAATAACCTATGAGGAAAATGCTGATAGATATTTTGTCATAAATATAAATCAATATTTATTAATTATTTGGATTTGAAATAGAAATAGTATTCACTTTATAGAGGATGAATAAATCAGCAGGTATAGTGTATATGTAGACATGTCCCAACATCACATGGTAGCAAACACTGACTATCTGATTCTTCCTCATGACTATATTAATTTTGTTTGTTATTACTGAGGTTTAATGTTTAACACAAAATCATTTAAATATCATGGATGAAAGTGAATATAAAGTAGTTAAGGGAAGCCTTTTAAGATTTTTCTTTGAATTGATGTTGAAAAGAATGTAAGCCTATAAAAGACTATGGGGATATTTGAAATTGAACTAAATGAATTTTCTTATTATGGTAGGGCCAGGTTCTGTGGGGGCCAGAGAGTTGAATGTGATGATTTGAATGATATGTCTCAGACATTTGAATACTTGGTCCCTAAATGTTGGCACAAAGTGGACAACTTTAGGAGATTGGGCCTTGCTGGTGAAGTATGTCATTGAGAGATGGATTGGATAACTTTTTTTTTGTTTGTTTGTTTGTTTTTTTTTCAACTTTTATTAGATATTTTCTTCATTTACATTTCAAGTGTTATCCAGAAAGTTCCCTATATCCTCCCCCCTCCCGGCCCTGCTACCCTACCCACCCGCTCCCACCCCCTGGCCCCGGTGTTCCCCTGTATTGGGGCATAAAAAGTCTGTGTAACCAAGGGGCCTCTCTTCCCACTGATGGCCAACTAGGCCATCCTCTTCTATATATGCAGCTAGAGACACGAGCCCAGGGGGTACTAGTTAGTTCATGGTTGTTCTTCCACCTATAGGGTTGAAGACCCCTTTAGCTCCTTGGGTACTTTCTCTAGCTCCTTCTTCCTTGGGAACCCTGTGTTCCATCTAAAAGCTGNTGAGTTCTTTTGTGAATGGGTTATTTCACTCAGGATGATGGCCTCCAGATCCATCCATTTGCCTAGGAATTTCATATATTTATTGTTTTTAATAGCTGAGTAGTACTCCATTGTGTAAATATACCAAATTTTTTGTATCCATTCCTCTGTTGAGGGACATCTGGGTTCTTTCAGCCTTACCCTTCTTGCAGCTTTTTCTCTACCTCATGTGTGTAGTTTAAATATGTGAACTCTCAGCTTCTCTAGATACCAGATTTCTTCTATGTAACCACGAATTCTTATCTGTTTGGAACTTTAAGCCAAATGTAAACCTTTTCCCTTTTTTTAAGTTATTTTATTTGTTTACATCACAAATTTTTTCCCTCTCCAAGTCTCCCCTCTTGGAGTTCTTCTTCCATGTCCCTTCCCTTCACTTCTAAGAGGGTGCCCCACCCAGTATATTCCCCTATCCTGGGATATTGTCTCTACAGGATTAGGTGCATCCTCTCCCACTGAGGCCAGAGAAAGCCTATATATGCTATATATGTGCCTGTGATCTCACACCAGCCTGTGTATGCTCTGTGGTTGGTGGCTTAGTCTCTGGGAGCTCCCAGGTGTTCAGTTTAGTTGACATGGTTAGTCTTCCTATGGGGTTGCCTTCTGCTTCAATTCCATAAATACATCCTCTAACTCTTTCATAAGGTTCCCCAACCTCCACCCAATGCTTGGCTGTGAGTATTTTCTGCATCTGCTTCAGTAAGCTGCTGGTAGAGCCTCTCTGAGGACAACCATGCTAGGTTCCTGACTGTACGCACATTATACAGTACATCAGTAATAAGTCAGGAATTGGTTCCTGGCCATGGGATGGATCCCAGATTGGGCAGGTCACGAGTTGGTCATTCTTTCAGTCTCTGTTCCATATGGTCACTCTATTTCTTTTAGACAGGAAAAATTTAGGGTTGAAAGTTTTGTAGGTGAATTGGACTCTCCATCCCTCCACTAAAGATCCTGTCTGACTACTGGAGGTGATGTTTTCAGTTTCCATCTCCCCACATCTGGACATTTCCCCTAACATCACCTACATTGAGGCTTAAGAGCCTCCCTCATCTTGGGTCTCAGGAATTCCTAGAAGGTCCCCACACCACCTCACCTAGCATATTTCCATTCATTCTCCTGGCTGTCTGGGCCTAGCTCCTGCCTCCCACATACCTGATCCGGACCCTTTTCTACTTCCCTCCCCATATCCTACACAGGTCCCTTCCCTCTCTGCCTCCCATGATTATTTTGATCCTCTTTCTACATGATATTGAAGCATTCTCATTTGGGCCTTCCTTTTTGTTTAACTTCATTGGGTCTATAGGTTGGATCATAGGTATTATGTAGTTTTTGGCTAGTATCCCCTTATCAGTGAATGAGTACATACCATCCATGTCCTTTTGGGTATCGGTCACCTACCTCATGGATGTTATTTTCTAATTCCATGATGTCCTTTTTTAATAACTGGATAGTAGTCCATTGTATAAATTAAGCACATTTTATGGATCCATTTTTCAGTTTAGGGGCATCTGTGATGTTACTTTTTTCTGGCTATTATGAATAAGGCTGCTATAAAGATATTGGATCTGCGTCCTTATGATATAGTGGAGCATCTTTTGGGTATATGCCCAGGAGCGGTATAGCAATCAGCTATATGTGAACTCCCAGATTCTCCAGATACCATCCTTTTGCTGTTTCATCACAAACTCTTATACTTTTGGAAACATAAATCAAATATAAAATTATTTTTAAGAAAAGAAAAAAAAAGATGCAAACTACCTGAGACCTTCCCTGTTTCCAATTGTAAGGAAATAAAAATTATATACATTTTAAAGTTTATCAACTCTGTATTAGAAACATTATCATATTAAATAATTCATCCCAGAATGGCTTAAAAATATAGGAGAGTGTTTGGAACTACTTTATCACCCAATAGACATTATTTTAGTTATCACTAGTAGAGAGGGGGGTTCTACTGACAATTAGAGAATAGAGAGTTGGCTAAATATCTTTGAGTGTTCAGTTCAATCCACTACAATAAATCACTATCTGGCCCAATATTTCAATAATGCAACTATTAAGAAAGTGGTTTAAATAAAATTGATCAATGCCTATTAATTTCAAATATAGCCTGTCTTTGTCTTTGTCTCTGTCTCTGTCTCTGTCTCTGTCTCTGTCTCTGTTACTCTTTCCCTCTCTCTTTGTAAGTGTTTGCCTCTTGCTTCCTAGTCTCTCTCTCTTTCTCTCTCTCTCTCTCTCTCTCTCTCTCTCTCTCTCTCTCTCTCTCTCCCTTCTCAATATCCCATATTATTTCTCTTATCTTTCACTAATGAAGGATTTGATTCAGATCAATGGTATTTTATAATTAGATGTGAGACCTGTAAGACAGAAATAAACTAGAAAATAATGTATAGAGATTGCACTAGCAAGATAAAATCAATTTTCTTCATCAATGTGACTTAAAGAATCTTCAAACTAGCCTATGGATGCAAAGAAACCAAGACTGTCAGAAGTCAGAGGTCACAAACAAAGAAAACAAGAACCAAAATGAAGAGAGTTTGTATTTGTGTGGAAGTTATTTCCCATTCTTTAATCCACATATTCTTCATGAGAGTTTATGGAATTCACACATATTCTTTTGTCTGCTTCTTTCACTGATAGCTCAAAGTAAGAAAGCTATACTTTTCTTATACTTAGGATTCCCTGTGACCTTTCTCTTCTCTTAAATATGCTACTTTCATTATGAAATGTATTAAGCAAGTGATATCCATATAGCATTTTGAAAGAAATTACACAAAATAAATTATGATGATTTTCGTCACCATTTTAAAGAACTTACTTTACTCATTTAAATTCTACCCATAATCTTTGCCTTTGTACCTAATTGTTCTCTATATAAATTTCCTCTTAACATTGACTTTCATTCATTTACTGCATTAATTAATTGAAGACAAGGGAATACAAAATTGAGACAGAATATTATTACTGGACTAATTGAACTAGGAAGTAGAGTTGTGAAATAATGAATCAGTGAAATATGTTTCCACAATCAATTGATCATCTTGTACAATTCTCTCCTCATATGATTTCATTCATTTTATTAACCATTTTATTTACTTTTTCTGTGTATTATTTCTACCTCTTCACTGTTTCTGGTTTGACTTAAACACAAAAAAGTGGTATCTTCTGTCTTGTACTTTAGGCACAGCTACCCATATTCTCTCTCTGGTTTTGCTGGGTCCTATAGGATTTTATATTATTTTGAGTAGAATTATGTATTAGTAAAAGATGAAAATTTGAGGAGAACACTTAATATTTAAAATCCACATTTTGAGTATGAATTAAAATCCAACGTATGAGCCCAAGACAGTTGTTCAAAAGAGTTTCAGTGCAAGAGCATAGTTAATATGAATCAAGAAATGTCAGGAAAAGTTTTTATATTAAAAGTAATTGACTAGGATTCAGTTCATGGTCACAGAACATTCTTACTGTTCACAGAGAAGCCCCAAAATTTATTTGCATTTAATATTCTCTAACTTTAACATGTTCACAAACTTGAAATCTCTGTAGACCTTGCAACTAACCTCTAGACCTGGTGAGATTTGTAGGCTTCCACTTTTCAAACAATTATCTAAGTAGATTTATACATCATACACTAATTAGCCTGTGTACCAGAGTAGTAGAGGTGTCTTCAAGATACTAATGCAAACCTTTAAGAGATAGCTAACTACCATGTATCTTTACATATATTAACTTAATTCAATGTTAAGTAAATTTTAGTGGCTAAATTCCTAGGGTTTAACTGGAAGCACTTTTATCCAATTAGCTATCATATCTTTGCAAGGTTATTTTTCCCCATATCAAACTTATTCTGGAAACTCTAAATACTATCCTTCATTATTACATAAAATATCTTTTAAAATTATTTTATGTCTCAGTATTTACTTGAACTATGTTAGTATTATTAGTAATGTCATCACATTTAACATTCTCCATAGAAACTTAAATAACAGGAAAATAGATGAGGGTTGATAGACAGACAGACAGATAGACAGCTGTGTTAAAGGATATCATGAAATTGTGGAGCCCATAAAGCTTGATCTTCTTTGTTTACCTAACAATCATATCTAATTTATTAATTTATCTCAATCCAAATTCATACATAAGAATAAAGTGAGATGATGAAGAAAGGTCATGTCTGAATCATTCTTGTGTAAACTTAAACAAACATAACATGTTAGTTCCTGACTCCCTAAAGGAAGTTCTAATTTTAGAAGCAGGAGATTTCACTCAGTGAATGAATGTTCTTAACCATCTATTTACTCAAACGTATTCTCTTCCTTGAGCATATCACAGATAAAACAAAAAAGTATGTTTCAATGGAAAAACTGTAGTAACTAAGATTCTTTTGAGTTAAACAGCTGATGTACAATTCTGTCTTAAATTAGCATCTGCTATTATACAGCCATGCTTCAACACTAATTATCCCTAGTTCTACAACATGTACCATGTACTACTACTAACATCTTTACATGGGATGTATGTCTACTATAGGTCCTTAGAAAATTTTATACACATAAATACACACACACACACACACACACACACACACACACACACACACACCAGGGAGGCACACACAGACTTCACACATATACACACACATACCCAAAACTACATACACAGGCACACACACACACACACACACACACACACACACACACACACACACATTTTCCTACAAGGATATCTTTAACACATCCTAGAGCGAAGATTAATTTCACTTTCATATGTCAAATAATAATTGCTTTAAAATACATCTAGAGCAAATTTCTACATGAACAGAGGGCAGATGATGGTTCTTGGTGAATCTAATCTGTGTCAAGATCAGTGTATTATCTCAGAATAGAGACTTAATATAAGATTGACCTTACCTTCAGTTCTGAAACCATCCATTTTGCTGCAGCAGACTACTGTAAGGAAATTAGTCAAAAGTTTAGGAAAATAAATTGTCTATTGAACTTTCTCCACCCAATTAGTTTTAAAAAGAAACATAAAACTATCATGAGACTGTTGAGAAGTACTCAATATACCTGCTTTCTCTTGGATAACTTCTCATCATGACCAGTATCTACAATGTTTCTAGAAACCCTGATATTAACAATGAGTCAAAAGGGCATCATAGCAGCAAAAATGACATAGACACAAAGAATAATTAGTAGTTGTGACCTTTCTCTTCACAGCAATCAAGTTTGAAATCAACTCTCCATGCAACCTATATTATGCATTTTATATTATCCACTCAAAATTGTATATATTAATCTGGAAGTTTTAATTGTCCATATTGTTTTTTTTAACTCATTTCTACAATCTGAATCACTTGCCTTTCTTCCAATTCAGTATCTTATTTAGCCATCAATATTAAAATTTACTAGTCATTGTAATAAATTTTCAGAATTTCTCTTATTTTTTTCCTACCTCTAAACTTTGTCACATCCATTCTTTGGTCTTTTTCAAGTTTTGGTCTCAATTTATATTAATTGTTACAGCATGAATTATAAGAATGAAGTATAATTTGATCAGTCTATATAATGTTATATGTATGCATGCTTTCAGGGATGATTATTTATAACCCATTCTTTGAACTTCCTTGTTTCAATAATTGACTGATTATTTCTCCTGTTCTCAACATTCCTGAGTTGCCTGTAGTTCTGTGTCGGTGTTTTTCCTTCCTCCTTAGCTATTGTTGTTGTCCTCTTTGAAACGTCGTGTAGTTTCTGATATAACTCGGAGGCACAGTATCATAACTATATGTGGTCTATCTTATAACCTTTCTGTCCCTCTTCTCAAACATTCCTTAAGCCCTATAAATGGAAATGTTTTGTAGATGTATCTGTTGATTCTTGATTCCAAAACTCTACATTTCGGTTGGTTGTCTTTCTTTCTTTAATGGTGTCCTTTTTTTGTTTTTTTTTTGTTGTTTGTTTGTTTTTTGTTTTTTTTGTAAGGGGAATTTTCTTGATGAGACATGAAGATTATATTTATCTGTGCATATAAGAATAAATTATTACATTGTTATTAGGCAGTGTGCTGATTTAGTAAAGCAGTGTTAATAGGTTCTCCCTTACTATACATGAGTATACATGACCTCAGTAGTTAGCTAAGATTTCAGCACAAGCATGATTTCCTTTATGTTAAGTAAGTCTTATGTCCTATTAGACAAAGTAATGTGTTACCTCAAGATAGAACTGCTACTAGTACATTCTTAGTATTATAATGATATACTGGTCAGAGAAATGTTTCTTAGACATCATAACTGTGTAGGACTATTGGTTGCCTCCCTCTGGTGTCTTGCATGACCCTTACTGTGGTGATTCCCCTGAAAACTTTACAGCAGGCAGGGAAAAAATGATAAGAGTGAGATAAGAATGATACTAGTTCAGCTTGAATTTTGCTGGTGCCTAGAAAGTTTCAACAGCAGGGTAACTGCTTGAAGTTTCTGGTTCACAATGCAATCAATGATGACGATGGCCATATCCATGTGTTGCTTTTGTTTTGTAGCCATATATTACTTATACTTAACATTGGGATTTTTCTTTAAAAAAAAAAAAAAATAACACAGAAATCTTAGGCTGTTGTAAAGACTGAATGACCTCACTCATAAGAATGATTCATTTTTGTTACCAATGCTGGAGCAAGACATCCAGAGTCTGAATTAGACCATTTTACTTCAGGCATGTTTAAGCCCCACACAATTTTGGCAAAAAGTATTTACATACTAATTATCTCAGTCTCAAGTAATCAACAATTAACGACATGTTTACATTGAGATTCTTTACAAAGTCCACCTGGCTTCTTTCACAAGGGTAGGAGATAGGATCTAGTGAGGTTGCCTAGGGTAAACATAATGCTTTTGAATGTCAGGATTGTTCTGGACCTGGGTTCTACTGCAGTAACACGCTTGTCATGGGAGATACACACACACACACACACACACACACACACAATGTGAAAGTGGAGGCAGGTGAATCAGAAGTTTATGGAGACCTTTGGCTACATGGTAAATTCCAGGCCATTCTGGGCTAGAGATCTTACCTTAAAAAACAAACCAACAGAAGTGGGTCACTTTGTTAAACTCTTGGAGATGAGAGTGGGGTGGGGAGGTATGGGACGAGGAACAGTCAGAGAACAGATAGGGAGGGGGATAAAAAGACTGGACTATTAAAAAGGATTAAAGAATTAAAAAAATATTTTCTAAGGGGATGAAATTTTTTTTTTCAGCAGTTAAGAGCATTCAGTTACTGTTTGTATTTATGGCAACCACATGGCAGCTGACAACTGTCTTTAACTCCAGTTATAGGGAATCAACATACACTGTGGTCATGAATGCATCAGATACACATGTGTACATACATCTAAAACAAAGGAACTTAAAATAAATCTTTAGCATGCACATTGTAAGAAAGAAATAATTCCTAATTTATTTTCCCTCCTGTTATTTAAAAAATGTATTAATCAAGTTCTAATGCACACAAAAGCATTAATTTCTTTCCAATTTTTTATTAGATATTTTCTTAATTTACATTTCAAATGCTATTCCGAAAGTCCCCTCCCCCTTTCCTGCTCCCCTGTCCACCCACTCCTGCTTCTTGGCCCTGGCGTTCCCCTGTATTGGAGCATATAAAGATTGCAGTACCAAGGGGCCTCTCTTCCCAATGATGACCGACTAGGCCATCTTCTGCTACATATGGAGCTAGAGACACGAGTTGTGTGGGTTCTGGTTAGTTCATATTGATGATCCTCTTCTAGGGTTGCAGACCTCTTCAGCTTCTGGGGTTCTATCTCTAGCTTCTCCTAAAATCATTTTTAAAATGTCAACAATATTAGAAACCAAAGTCTTCATGACCTTCAGACACAATTGCCTTCTCTTTTGAGGGAACAGCACAAGAAATTTGTATTCAAATTTTCCTGATGCCTAGACAGTGTCAACATCAGGGTAACTGCTTAGAGTTTCTGGTTCACAATGCAATCAATGATGACGATGGCCATATCCATGTGTTGCTTTTGTTTTGTAACCATATATTACTTATACTTAACATTGGGATTTTTCTTAAAAAAAAAAAAAGATAATACAGAAATCTTAGGCTGTTGTAAAGAACACATGACCTCACTCAGAAGAATGATTTATGGTCTAAAATCGATGCTAAAGATTTAGTGAAAAGTGTCTGGAATAAGTAAATTCTGGAAAATGTGGACAAATTCTGTGTCATTATACAGTAAAGGATCACCAGGATATACATACCATTCCTGACATTGCAGAAAGAACAGCTATGCATCTCATTACGTTTAGGAGGTAAGCTGTGTGTTTAACTTTCCTGGCTTCTCTTGTGCTTATCTGTGTGCACAAAGCCTTTTTGTCCCATACAACTCACTGGTACTATGAAAGCTAGTTCCTGGGGAGGAAGCATATAGGTCTGTTCTAGGTCAGGGACCTGTAGTTCCTGTTACTAGGGTTTATGATGTCTTCAGAAACAGGGCCCTACCAACTTGTCTCTAGGGCAACTGAGTGCAGCATCAATAGGCTTCACATTTAAGGAATCTCTTGGACAAGCAACTTAAAGGGCTTCTTATATTACATGATCTTGGGTATTGGAGAGAACATGATCAGCTCAGGAAAAAAAAGTACATTTATACATTTAATTACATGTGCTATAATTTTTAAAAAAGAATTATATAAATACTTAATAATATAGATATTTATAGAATTTTCAGGTATTTTTACTCTTTTATAAAAAGATTTATTATTATACATAAGTACACTGTAGCTGACTTCAGACACACCAGATCTCATTACGGGTGGTTGTGAGCTACCATGTGGTTGCTGGGATTTGAACTCAGGACCTTTTGAAGAGCAGTCAGTGCTCTTACCCACCAGCCCCGGTGGTATTTTTACTCTTATTTTATCTTTCTCTCCTTTTCCTTTTTTTTTTTTTTTTTGGTTTTCAAGCAGGGTTTCTCTGGATAGCCCTGGCTGTCCTGGAACTCACTTTGTAGACCAGGCTGGCCTCGAACTCAGAAATCTGCCTGCCACTGCCTCCCGAGTGCTGGGATTAAAGGCGTGCGCCACCACACCTGGCTTTCTCCTTTTCCTTTATCTGTATTTATCACCATTCCCTCTAAAGAGCCTCCTTTTTCTCATTTTCCCTATCAAAGCAATGATTTTCTGCAATTCCTCTTTATTCCTCTTTCTTTCTATATCTATCCCCCTGTCATCTTTATAAAGCCCCACTTCCCATTTCCCAGATCAAGTGCACCCTGTTATCCCCCTTCTATCCTTCCTTAATCCCCCAACCCATCAATAGTTCCATTTAATTTTCTGATTTCTGCAGTTATCTTTGCTATGTGCCCACATCTGAAGATTTGAAGGAAAGGGACTCCAATGAGAAAGAAAATAAATGTTTGTCTTCTGGTTCTGGACTACCTCCTCTAATATGATCTTCTTGAGTTTCATCAGCATGCTGGAAAAGTTCATACTTTTCTTCTTTATAGCTAAATATTACTCCATATACACAAGTACTATGTTTCCATTATCCATTCATCAGTTCTAGGGCATTTAATATGTTTTCATTTCCTAGATGTAATGAATAGTGCAGCAGTGAACATGTGGAGCAAGTGTCTGTGGAGTGAGATGCTAAGACTTTTCTTATTTTAGCTTTTTGAATTCTTCATGAAATTTCTATAATAAATTTCTCTCCAATAAATTTTAAGTAAAGGCATTTGTTGTTTATTTTGAAATTGGCCATTCTAATTGGAGTAAATTAAAATCTCAAAGTTGTATTGATTTGCATTTCACCAGTTACTAGCAACAACAAAAATGTTAAATTCAATTATAATACTTATCTAAAAGTAATATTCATAAATATGAGAGGAGCATTTTTTCCTTACCTCCATTCAACTTTTAAATCAAAAGAGAAAACATACCCTTTTGATGAATTTCTTTCTTCTTTTAAATTTTAGTTAATCTTTTTTTTAAAACTCTAGGCTTTATCCCCACACAGTCCATACTCTGACTATTCCCCATCCCATCCCCTGTAGTGTGCCCACCACAGCAGACCTCGGCACTCCCTAGGGCCTCCAGGATCTGAGTTACCTCGCTCAGGACTGATAGTTTCCAATTTCATCAATTGGTCTGCAAAATTCAGGATGTCCTTGTTCTTACTAGCTGAGTGGTATTCCATTGTGTAAATGAACCACATTTTCTATATCCATTCTTCTGTCATGGGACATCTGGGTTGTTTCCAGCTTTTGGCTAAAATAAACAGAGCCTCTATGAACATAAACATAGTGGAACAAGTGCTCCTGTGGCATAGTGGGACATCTTTTGGGTATATTTCCAAAAGTAGTATTGCTGGTAGATCTATTTACAATTTTCTGAGAAACCTCCAGATTGATTTCCGGAGTGGTTGTACCAGTGTTAAATCCTACCAGCAATGAAGGACTATTCCTCTTTTTCCATATTCTTACCAACATGTGCTGTTGTTTGAAGTTTTGACCTTAGCCTTTCTGATAGGTATAAGGTGGAATCTCAGGGTTGTTTTGGTTTTCATTTCCCTGATCACTAATGACTTTGCACATTTCTTTAGGTGCTTCTCAGCCATTTCCAGATTTCTCTGTTCTAAATTCTCAGTTTACTTCAATACCACATTTTTTTGGATTGGGCTGTTTGTCTTTTTGGTGGTTGTCTTCTTGACTTCTTTATATAATTTGGATATTAGTCCTCTATTGGCTGTAGGCTTAGTGAGGATTTTTTTCCCAATTGAGATCAGGGATGGTGATTTACCCAATAGTTCTTTGCTGCATATATAGAAGAGGATGGCCTAGTTAGCCATCAATGGGAAGAGAGGCCCCTTGGTCATGCAGACTTTATATGCCCCAATACAGGGGAATGCCAGGGCCAAGAAGTGGGAGCTGATAGGTAGGGGAGCAGGGCCAGGAGGGGGAGGGTATAGGGAACTTTCTGGATAACACTTGAAATGTAAATGAAGAAAATATCTAATAAAAGTTGAAAAAAATTATAAGAAAAAAAAAGAATTGTTTTCATTCTGCTTGGTTTTTATTATTTCCAGATGAATTTGAGAATTGCTCTTTCCATGTCTTTGAAGAATTGTTTTGGGATTTTGATGGGCATTTCATTGCATCTAGAGATTGCCTTTGGTAACGTAGGCATTTAATTATGTTAATTCTGCCAATGCACTAGCATGGGAAATTTCTCCATTTTTCTGAGATCTTCTTCAATTTCTTTCCTGAGTGACTTGAAGGTATTATCATACAGAATTTTCACTTGTTTGGTTAGAGATAAACTATGACATTTTATATTATTTGTGGCTATTGTGAATGGAATTGTTTCCTAATTTCTGTCTCTGCTTGTTTATCATTTGTATAAAGAAAGGCTACTGATTTATATGAGTTACTTTTATTTCCTGGAGAATTTCTCTGGTAGAATTTTTGGGGTCACTTATGTATAATGTTGTGTTTAATTTTTTTATTTTTATTTTTGATATTTTCTTTATTTACATTTCAAATGCTATCCCGAAGGTTCTCTATACACTCACACTACTGTGCTCCCCACCCACTCCCACATCTTGACCTTGGTGTTCCTCTGTACTGGTGAATATAAAGTTTGCAGGACCAAGGGGCTTCTCTTCCCAATGATGGCTGACTAGACCATCTTCTGCTACATATGCAGCTAGAGACACAGCTCGCTCTGGGGTTACTGGTTAGTTCATAGTGTTGTTCTACCTATAGGGTTGCAGACTCCTTTAGCTCCTTGGGTACTTTCTCTAGCTCCTCTATTGGGGTCCCTGTGTTCTATCCAATAGATGACTGTGAGCATCCACTTTTGTACTTGCCAGGCACTGGCCTAGCCTCACAAGAAACAGCTATATCAGGGTCCTTTCAGCAAAATCTTGCTTGCATATGCAATAATATCTGGGGTGGTTGCTGACTATGGGATGGATCCCTGGGTGGGGCAGTCTCTGGATGGTCCATCCTTTTGTCTTAGCTCCAAACTGTCTCTGTAACTTCTTCCATGGGTATTTGATTCCCTGTTCTAAGGAGGAATAAAGCATACACATGTTGGTCTTCCTTCTTGATTTTCTTGTGTTTTGCAAATTGTATCGTGGGTATTCTAAGTATCTGGGCTAATATCCACTTATCAGTGAGTGTTTATCAAGTGACTTTTTTGTGATTCGGCTAACTCACTGAGGATGATATCCTTGACATACATCCATTTGCCCAAGAATTTCATAAATTCATTGTTTTTAATAGCTGAGTAGTACACCATTGTGTGAATGTACCACATTTTCTGTGTCCATTCCTCTGTTGAGGGATATCTGGGTTCTCTCCAGGTTCTAGCTATTACAAATAAAGCTTCTATGTACATAGTGGAGCATATGTCCATATTACTAGTTGGAACATCTTCTGGGTATATGCACAGGAGAGGTATTGCTGGATCTTCTTCTATTTGCAGATGATATGATAGCATATATAAGTGATCCTAAAAATTCCACCAGAGGACTCCTAAACTTGATAAACAGCTTCAGTTCAGTAGCTGGATATAAAATTAATTCAACCAAATCAATGGCCTTTCTCTATACAAAGGATAAGCAGGCTAAAGGAATTAGGGAAACAACACACTTCACAATACTCACAAATAATATAAAATACCATGGTGTGACTCTAACTAAGGAAGTGAAAGATCTGTGTGATAAGAACTTCAAGTCTCTGAAGAAAGAAATCCAAGATCTCAGAAGATAGAGAGATCTCCCATGCTCATGGATTGGCAGGATTATTATAGCAAACATGGCTAACCTACCGAAAGCAATTTACAGATTCAATGCAATCCCCATCAAATTTCCAACTCAATTCTTCACTGAGTTAGAAAGGGTAATTTGAAATTCATCTGGAATAAAAACAAAAAACAAAAAACAAACAAACAAACAAACAAACAAACAAAAAACCCCTAGGATCCTAGGATAGCTATAAAAGATCCTCTGGTGGAATCACCATACCAGACTACAGGCAGTACTACAGAGCAGTTGTGATTAAAATCTGCATGGTACTAGTACAGAGACATACAGATAGATCAATGGAATAGACTTGAAGACCCAGAAATGAATCCACAAACCTATGGTCACTTGATCTTTGACAAGGGAGCTAAAACCATCCAGTGGAAAAAAGACAGCTTTTTCCATAAATGGTGCTGGCACAACTGGCAGTTATCATGTAGAAGAATGTGAATCGATCCAGTCTTATCTCCTTGTACAAGTCTAAGTGGATCAAAGAAGTCCAGGTAAAATCAGAGACAATGAAATTTATAGAGGAGAAAGTGGGGGAAAACCTTGAAGATATGAGCACAGGGAAAAAAAGATTTTTCCCAATCTTAAATCTGATAGGGTACTAATATCCAATATATACAAAGAGCTCAAGAAGCTGGGTTCCAGAAACTCAAATAACCCCATTAAAAAATGGAGCATAGAGCTAAACAAATGGATTATGGAATAGATTCCTTAAGTGAAGAATACTGAAGAGTGAGAAGCACTTGGAAACAATGTTCAACATCCTTAATCATCAGGGAAATGCAAATCAAAACAACCCTGAGATTCCACCTCACACCAGTCAGGATGGCTAAGATCAAAAATTCAGGGGACAGCAGATGCTGGCCAGGATGTGGAGAAAGAGGAACACTTCTCCATTGCTGGTGAGATTGCAAGCTTGTACAAACACTCTGGAAGTCAATCTGAGGTTCCTCAGAAAAATGGACATGTATAATGTCTTATCTTTGCAAATAGTGATAACTTTATTTCTTCTTTGCCAATTTGTATACCCTTGATCCGTTTATTTTATTTTACTTTTATTTTATTTTATTTTATTTTATTTTTTGATGTTGTTTTCATATTGTTCTAGATATAACTTTAAGTACTATATTGAATTGATATGGGGAGAGTACACATCCTTTCCTTGTTTCCAATTTTAGTGGGATTCTTTGATTATTTCACCATTTAATTTGACATTGATTGTTGGTTTGCAGTAAATTGCTTTTATTATGTTTAGGTATGGGCTTTGATTTCCTGATATCTCCAAATTCCTGATCTCTACCTTTAAAATGAAGGGTTGTTTTATTTTGTGAAATGCTTTTTCTACATGTATGGAGATGATCATATGATTTTTTTCCTTTGAGTTTGTTTATATAGTGGATTATGTTAATGGATTTTCATATACTGAGCCAATCTTACATCCTTTGGGTGAAGTCTACTTGATTGTGGTGAATGATGGTTTTAATATGTTCTTGGATTCAGTTTGCAAGAATTTTATTGAGTAGTTTTGAATCTATATTCATAAAGATTATGGGTCTGAAGTTTACCTTTTTTTTTTTTTTTTGATTGGGTCTTTCTGTGATTTTGGTTTCAGAGTGATTGTGGGTTCATAGAAAGAATTAGGTAGTGTTCCTTCTGTTTCTATTTTATGGAATAGATTCAGAAATATTGGCATCTTAAGGTAGTACCTTCTTTCCTGTGAGTTATCACACTTTAGTGTGAGGAGAGCACTGGAGGCTGGCCTCGTGCCTAACAGCAGTGTAAAGAAATCTCCTGATGTCCTGCCACTGCTGACGGTGATTCATTGTTTGAGATTGTTTCTTAGCATTAAAGGGTTTAACACCTTTTTAATTTTTTACCAGTTTTTAAGATGAAAAAAACTTTTCTTGTAATGGTAATTTTAGTTTGTGTGCTATATTCAAAGACTCATCACCCACATTCTAGGATTCTTATATTTTGTCCTTGACAAAAGCCATGCTTTAGTAAGTTCATGGGCTTTTTCCAACCACATACGTTCCTTCAGATATCTGTTTTATGTCTGGTTCTGCCTCTTCAAAGGAGAAAATGGTTTCTCTCAACAGCTACTACAGTCCGAGGAGTATTAACAACAGCATGCTCATGAACTGACCTTGTGCACATACCAGATCAAGAATTCTCCTCAATATCTACTTCAGAAAACTTCAGGTGGGGTTGCACTGGCATCCTGTTCTAATACAGTATGTGATTTTACTTAATTGAATAATGGTTTGAGCTTTTATTTTTTTTATATGTACATCTTTGTTCAGATGTACTTTTTATTTCATGCTTATAGTTTTTAGAATTTCATTGCATACAGAAACAAAATGACCAAGGAAACTCATATAAACTAAAACATTTAATTGGGTCTAGTGTACAGTTTCAAAGATTCAGTCTAATATCATTATGGAGGAAAGCATGGTAGAATGAAGTAGAGATGGTGCTGAAGGAGTTGAAAGTTCTACTTCTTTATCCAAAGGCAGCCGGGAAACCATTTCTTATGCAGCCCGAAGGAGGATCTCTTAGCCAGTGGTTGGAGCTTGAACACTAGGAACCCTCAAAACCTGCCTACACAGTGATGTATTTCCTCTAACAAGGCCACACCTCTTAATAGTGCCACTTCCTGTGAGCTAAGCATATTCAAACCACCACAAGCTTCTATCAAAAATTATGTTTTCATGCCTATTTATGTAGAATACTGAAATAATTAGCAGGAATTACTTCATCATTTTTCCAGGTAAATGTAATTTAATGGAAGATACACATGTAGAAAATAATCAAATGCTATATAGAATATAAAAAGTCAATATTATGATAAATTGTATGTACATTTAACTTCATGCTTCATGGCTTTCTATATTAATATAGACTGAAAAAAATTGAAACAGAGTTTGCAGGAATTTGTTTTTGTGTAGAGGGCATATTCATAAAAGTGTTCAAGGTAATATTAGCCTCATTCAAAATTTACTCTCTATTTCTACTGTTTTTTTTTACATTCACAGACAGAAATTAGCTATGCAAAAACAAACAATAATGATGGCTCTCTTATATTAACAGGTGTTTGACATTTAGGATGCCTACAGAAAACTCAACTAAATAAAAAAAATCTATTTATTTAGTGATTTAAAAAAATATATATGGTGTGAAAATTGTACAGGCTACTAGAGAAAGACATTACTTGCAGAAATTTGTGTAAATATAGAGGACATGTTTAAAAAGGATTATATAGAAATATGTGTCTCATTCGAATTTTTCCATTATTTCCAACAATTCTTCCTACATCCACAAACAGAAAACTTAGCTAGCAGAGACACACAGCATGGATGGCCGCCTCCTCTTCCTCCTCCTCCTCTTCCTCCTCCTCCTTTTCCTATTCCTCCTCCTCCTCTTCCTCCTCCTCTTCCTCTTCCTCTTCTTCTTCTTGCATTTGTTCTTCTGCTAATTTTTAATGGATGTGCTCAGTGCTGCCAGGACCCTAATCCTCATCATACTTGATTCTCATCTCAAGACATCCATGCATCTCGCCTCCTGATATTTCTCAGTGTTAAAATTTTCATTCAAAACTGTATCATCAAAGATCTTATTTCATTGATTTCCCACAGTTCTTTTGAGTGAACTAATTTTTTGTCTTCTGGTTGCCATGTTCTAGGATGCTATGAACCATAAACATGGTTTTATATGGTATTGCATGGCCAGTAGGAGCAAAAGAATTTTCAATTTGCTGGCCTTTAACTTGAATCTATCCTTCATTCTCTAACAATCTACCTTCTGATGTTGATAAGGCATCTACTCAATAGGGATATTCTTTTCACCCTCAAAAATAATTAAACTCACCAATAGCATTGCAGTTAAGGATTTGACTAAATTATGAATTACTTGTTTATATTAATTTTATGCCATATTAAAATACTTGATGTGTAGTAACAATCTGGCAAGTATATTATCAAAAGCAAATTTGATAGAAACATATGAATAATGCATTATCAATTCTATTTGTTAATTATAAATTCTCACAAAACTGTTAATAATCTCAAGTATTAAGGGAGTCAATCAGAAGATTTGCTCAGTAATAAAATTAAATATTTTACCACTTTTTAATCACATTTAAATGACAATTCATGTGAGTGAATATAAAAAATATAATCCTGATTTAAATATTGCCATTACAGCTAAAATTCACCACAATGCAATTTAACCATAAAAATAATAAAAAATATGAAAACCTTTGAACTTTAATATTATATGCTTTGTTTCTGATAACCTGCTATACAGAGAATGGTTATTATGATAAAACTTTATTTAAAACAATGCATGGCCAACCTTTTTCTTAAATAGCCTTATTAATGGCAATAACCTGGAACAAAGACTAGTAATATCTTTCCTCAAACACCCTCAGCCAATTCCTTATTTAACAGAAGGTAAGAACATTTTAATATATGCTGAGGAATACTGAATCATCTATAGATATGCAAAGTGAATACTATTTCTCATTTGTAACTTCTTATGATCTATTATGTGTATTCAATTATAGTTATATAGATGTGATTTCCTAACTTTTGCTAACAAAATTGGGGCGGAAAGTTTCTTAGAATCCAATACAATGAAAAAAAAAAAAAAAAAAAAAAAACTCCTTAGGGAAGTAATTCCAAAACTGGAAAAGAGGCAACATTTTAGTTTCTGCCATGTTAGTGATCTCTCATGGATTCATCTGGATAGAAACAGATTAAAGCAGTAGTTCTCTGGCTCATACTCAGAACATATTTACACATTTGAAAATATTGTCATGTGATGAAAAATTGTGCTCCTCTTTTCAGAGTTATGAGTTTTAGTATTTACAGAGTGAATATAAAATTTAACTTACCTTTACCAAAGATGTTGGCCACTGTGGATTACTTTAAATACTACAACTTTATTTTGGAATAGAAAATTTTAATATAAAACCTCACTTCTTACTTCTACTCTGTCTTTCTACACACACACACACACAAACACACACACAGTGGTGGCTTAAATAGAAGTGTTCCCCATAGACACATGTATTTGAATGCTTGACTTATAGGGAATGGCACTATTAGCAGGTATGGCCTTGATGGAGTAGGCATGCCCTTGTTGAAGGAAGTGTGTCACTGTGAGTGGGCTTTGAAATCTTAAATACTTGAGCTATGTCCAGTGTGGCTCACAATATCTTCCTCCTGCCTATAGACCAAAATATAGAACTATCAGCTTCTTCTCCATCACCATGTCTACCTGGTACTGCCATGCTTCACACCTTTATGCATAATGTACTTAACCTCTGATACTATAAGGCAGGCCTAATTAAATGTTTTCCTTCATAAGAGTTGTGGTAGTCATGGTGTCCCTTCACAGCAGTAAAACCTTAAGACATAGACATATTCACACATGCACACAGATACACATACAGAAGCTCACACACATACACCCACAGGCACACACATGTATATATGCATAAACATACTCACACATATACTCCCATTATCTTCCTTCTACCTTATTCTCTCACCTCCATTAATGAATCTTGTAGAAAACTATTAGCAATTGTAAAGTATATTTTACTTTTTTTTTTTTTTTTTTTTTGGTTTTTCGAGACAGGGTTTCTCTGTATAGCTGTGGCTGTCCTGGAACTCACTTTGTAGACCAGTTACAGATGGTATAGTTGATTTTTTCCATTTAACCAATAATAATACATTCACTTCTCCGAACAATGGCATATAAGCAGATATATCAGAAATCTTTAAAATTGTTTTGAAGAGAAAGTATGCTTAGTAGTGAGTATGTGCTCCAATTTGCTAAAAAAGACAATAGAACAATTTTACATTTAAATATTTCCTCTATGTCTTACAAATTAAAAGAATCTACCCTAGTTTCTCTATCAGAATTAGAAATTCCTTGTACATCTTATTTTCTTCTATCTTTAATCAGAGGTAAGCAGGTGTTGTTGTTGATATTATTGCATCAAACAACACATGTGATTCAAACGAGTAATAAGTCATGATTTTTTTCTTCCATTTTTTATTAGATATTTTCTTAATTTACATTTCAAATGCTATTATGAAAGTCCCCCCCGCTCCCCTGTCCACCCACTCCCACTTCTTGGCCCTGGTGTTCCCCTGTATTGGGGCATATAAAGATTGCAGTACCAAGGGGCCTCTCTTCCCAATGATGACCGACTAGGCCATCTTCTGCTACATATGGAGCTAGAGACACGAGTTCTGGGAGTTCTGGTTAGTTCATATTATTGATCCTCTTCTAGGGTTGCAGACCCCTTCAGCTCCTGGGGTTCTATCTCTAGCTTCTCCATTGTGGGCCCTGTGTTCCCTCTTTTAGATGATTATGAGCATCCACTTCTGTACGAGACAGCTATATCAGGGTCCCTTAAGTAGGCACTAGCTGTCCTAGGCCATAGTGTCTGAGTTTAATGACTGATTATGGGATGGATCCCCCGTGGTGGGGTAGTCTCTGTATGGTCCATCCTTTCATCTTAGCTCTAAACTTTGTCTCTGTAACTCCTTTCATGAGTATTTTCTTTCCTCTTCACAGGAGGAATGAAGTATCCACGAGCTGGTCTTCCTTCTTGATGTTCTTGTGTTTTGCAAATTGTATCTTGGATATTCTAAGTTTCTGGGCTAATATCCATTTATCAGTGAGTGCATACCCAATGACTTCTCAACTGAGGAATTCCGAATGTCTGAGAAACATCTGAAAAAATGTTCAACATCCGTAATCATCAGGGAAATGCAAATCAAAACAACCCTGAGATTCCACCTCACACCAGTCAGAATGGCTAAGATCAAAAATTCAGGGGACAACAGATGCTGGCGAGGATGTGGAGAAAGAGGAACCATTGCTGGTGGGAATGCAAGCTTGTACAACCACTCTGGAAGTCAGTCTGGCATTATCTCAGAAAATTGGACATAGTACTACCAGAGGATCCAGCAATACCTCTCCTGGGCATATACCCAGAAGATGTTCTAAGTGGTAAAAAGGACACATGTTCCACTATGTTCATAGCATCCTTATTTATAATAGCCAGAAGCTTGAAAGAACCCAGATGTCCCTCAACAGAGGAATGGATACAGAAAATGTGGTACATATACACCATGGAGTACTATTCTGCTATTAAAAAAAATGAATTTATGAAATTCTTGGGCAAATGGATGTATCTGGAGGATATAATCCTTAGTGAGGTAACCCAATCACAAAAGATAAGTCATGATCTTAAAGAAAGGTGTAAATGAAAATGAAAGTAACACCTCCCCCCAGAGAAAACAAATGAATTAGGATGTTACTCTGTTGAAGGCCAATTTCTGCCTTGAATTTGAATTGATATGCAAATTATCATGACCTTAATGCAGTCTCATTATTAATTGTTATTTTTAAAGTAATCTGTAGACAAATTTGGAGCCAGCTGATACATAATCAAAGTGTTTTTGCCTTCTATGTGTAGTAGATTTGTGTACAACAGATGACAAAGATTATGAAGGCATACCTAAGACATGTTCTCAACCCCAGCCACAAAAGATAGCTTACAATACTGTCATCTTGGTATGTTTTCTCAACTTGAGAAAAGATAGATTCATCTTGAAAAAGGAACCACAATTGGGAAAAAAAACAAAACAAAAACAAAACAAAACAAAAGCAAGCAAACAAACAAACAAAACCCTCCATAATATTGCTTGCAGGAAATTATGAGTTTTCTTTGTTTATGATTGATGTAGTAGAATCTAGTAGAGTGGGGGAGCAACAACTCTGAGGAAAAGGTATCTTGGTTGTATAATAAAGTAGGATGAGTAAGCCATGATGTGCAAGCCAGTAAGAATGTCTATATGGGCTCTTCTTCAGTTCTTTCCTCTAAGCTCCTACCTTGAGTTCCTGTGTTGACTTTCCCTAGTGATAGTGTGTAACCTACAAACAAATATGCTATTTGCTCCCTAAGCTGGTTTTAGTCATGGTTCTTTATCACAGCAATAGAAATCAAAGTCATATAATTTCATACTTTTCTTTTCTGCTGTTGTGTTGAATCCTTCTTGTTCCTGCATCAGTTATCTATGCAAGACCACATTCTCCAGTTCCATCAGAGGAATCATATAGTATTAAGCATTCTACATGAATACATTCCAGATCTAACACTGTGAAAAGCCTCCTAGTTATTCACACCATATATATATAAAATAGACACATTTTTTTTCACAATTCCTTCCCTAAATGTGGTGCAAGTGAAGATAGGACTTGTGGCTCTTGCATTTCTTTATTTCATAGCAATGGAAATGCTATTAATGGGAATAAATGCTCCTACAAATGGTTGTGATGAGTTCTATACATTGAATCAGAAATCTCATGAGATAATTGTTTGACTTATAATCTGCATTTGTCAATGTTTACCATGCAAGGATTATACTAAGTAGTTAACAAGGACTGTCTATAAGCCACCAACAAGCCTGCAAATGTTATCATGATCAATATTTTGTCATTGACCAAACCTCAGGAAAAAAAGGTGCTAAAGGCCACATTTTAAAAGGATGATTTACCCCAAAGCTTGATTATATTGAATCTTTCAGTTTATATCATTTCTACTATAGTGTATACACTTTAATGAAATATTCAGATAAAGTTTATGTTCAGTGATTTTTTTGTGGGCACAAATTATATGCATATTAACATATACATAATCACAAGACATAAAATATTTAATTCTTATAATTTTTATACATGATTTGTTACATGTTTAATAAATGTAAGCCTTTTGGAATCATAAGTTAAATAGCAAAAAAATGAACCTATTCATTTTATGATCTATTCAGGAGCCTCATCTCTCCCTTTTTAAAATTTATTTACTTTACATCCTGTTGGCGCCTGGAAGCACCTGGAATCCTTTCCCTGGGCCATTATCTAACACTCTTTTGCTTCTTTCACTATCTTGCTTCCACTCCTTAATTGTCTTGGGTCATTGTACAATGAGGGCTTTTCTTTCCCTTTACAATGAGAACATTCCTTTCCCTTTACAATGAGGGCATTCCTTTCTGTACCTTTTTACAATGGGGGCATTCCTTTGACATTAATGTGTTACCTAGCACCAATGGTTTGCCCTGTGTACCTGAGCAAATTCCATTTGTGGTTTTCAGCTTTTAAAAGTCCCCCATTTCCCTTGTATAAACGAGGGTTGAACAGAATTTTTGTCTAACCTCCTTCCTTCTAATTTTCTGATCCCCAAATTTGTCATTGTAACTCCCTTCCGTCGAAATCCTTCTTTTTTAAGTCCTGCAGGTCAGGGCAACATCCCATTCACTTTTTCCTCTTCTGGTCCTCCTCCTATTTTCCCTCCACCTCCTCCTCATCTCCTCTGAAAGGATGGGGTATCCCCTGGTTATTCCATCACTCAGGCACATCATATCTTATCAGGGCTAGACACATTCTCTCCCTCTGGGGCCAGACAAGGCAGTCCAACTAGAAGAAAGTATCCCATGGACAAGGAATAGCTTTTGGGACAGACTCCTGCTACAGTTGTTTGAGTTCCACAAGAATGTCAAGCTGCACATCTACTACATATGTGTGGGGAGGCAATGAATGCTCTTTGGTTTGTGGTTCAGTCTAATAGCTCCATCTTAATCTCAATTGGCAACATACCCCCAAAACATCTCTCCATATTCAGCTTCTAGAGCAAGTAGGATTTTTATCGCTAATAGAGATGACCACAATTGTCATAGAACAAGTCTTTATGAGAACTGGATCACTAACACTTGTATGACTCGTCTCTAAACATATTTTTGTTTGTTTGTTTGTTTGTTTGTTTGTTTTTCGAGACAGGGTTTCTCTGTATAGCCCTGCCTGTCCTGGAACTCACTTTGTACACCAGGCTGGCCTCAAACTCAGAAATCCACCTGCCTCTGCCTCCTCAGTGCTGGGATTAAAGGCGTGTGTCACCATGCCTGGCCCTTGAACATATTTTTGATGTATTTTTATTATTCTAATAACAAGCATGAGTCTTTTTTTTTTTTGGACAGAGTTTCACTGTGTAGCTCTGGCTGTCCTAAACTCAATCTGTAGACCAGGCTGGCCTTGATCTCAGAAATCTACCTTCATCTGCCTCCAAGTGCTGGGATTAAAGGCGTGCACCACCACTGCCAGGCTAGTATGAATCTTATCACTGGGACGAACACAACTATTTGAACAGCTCTCAATATATGTGACACCATTGGGTGGTGCAACACAGAAGGGTATACATCTTCACTCTGTTTATCTGTCATGAAGGGTATTCTTCCTGAAGTAGAATCTACAGTTAAATTAATATTAAATGTTGCCTGTGAGAGATGGTGTGTTATTAGGTCAAAACAGAAAATAAACCTTAAGTAGAATACACACATGGTAAAGCCACATATTCATGAAGATCTTGTAGGCTCAAAATTCACAAAAGTGCTTCCTATACTTTCTATTTTCTATTCTTATTTTTGTCTTTCAAAGGCTAAAATTCTGTTTTCTTTATCCCAAGTATTTTTCATTGTCTCTGAAATGTGAGATCTTAAAGTCAGAAGGGACAAATGAGAGGGCAAACCAAAGTGGAAGACAGGAAATTTAAGGAACCACTGGAGTTCTCTAATAAACATGACCCATTGCTATTGTCAGTGAGAATTCAATGATCATTAGCATCACCATTTCAAAAGAAAAATTGCCACAACTCCATCCATCAAATCAATACCTGCACAGAGAAGAGAACTATCATAGATTGTAATCAGCAAACTGCTCAATACATTGTCTGAAGTTTTCAAGCCACATTAATCAGACCCTTGTTTTACTGATATTAATGAAACGTATTCACCAGTTATATTGAATATTTACCTTTGTTATCTTATAGATATTTTTAGAAATATTCAATCATAAATTATGATTTGTAATATTAAAATGATGAGATGAAAAGGGTGGGGAGATAATATTTACATATCTCCTGTGCAGTATTTATTATATAAAATTTTATAATGTATGAATTCAAAACATAAAGCTAAAGGAAAATTTATATGATTGTGATGGACATGATACAGTAAGTATTATTATGTCATCATGAGTAAATTCTCCCTCTCAATGTATGTACTTTTGTTCTGATATATATTACTTTCATTTCATTCGTTGAATTAATTTAATATACACAAAAGAGAATTTTCAGTTATTTACACATTATATTTTCATTAAGTTTCAAAAGTTTATTCAGAGTGTGCAGGCAGAATTTGTGTAGTCAAGTACTAATCTTAACTTAATGGCTTGCCCAGCCTGAATTTTAATGTGAACACAGAAGCCCCAGCACCTTCCTTTACATAGTCAGTACAAATTCTGCCTTTTGTTTCAGGTGAACTAATTTTTGAAAATAGCTAGTTATATTCTTTCTGAGCACAGGCATAGATATAGAAAAACCAGCTTAGGAATAAGTTGCATCCTTCATATAATTTATAAATATCTAGTAAGATTATCTACTAGTACTAAAATACTAAGTGTGGTGACTGACACCAGATACTGTGTGTTAACAGATATTTGTAGACAAGGATAAATGTGATAGTGTGTTGAGTGTGGTTATGTAGAAATAATTGGGCCATTATATTAAACTGTATCCTTGGTACTGAGCAGTTAAAGAAAAAAAGATTCAAACATGGAATTATTTTGTTTCTTCTTTCAAGTTGCCATATAACTTCTCAAAATAGTGACTCCAGCTGGGTATAATATACCCAAATTCTTAAGCCTGTACATCTGTGAGAGGAGGGGAGCTGCATGTTGAAGCTACAATACTTGACCTCTGACCCTTAACAGTCATATATTGGAATTGAATGACTCTTGAAATTATTGAAATTGGAATCATTCATTTTTCATTATGAAATGGACATGACCCAGCGAGGAGGTCATGGAACCTTTAGGCAGTGGAGCCCAGCTGAAGAATTAGGTTGCTGGAGGCTGGGTTTCTGAGTTATAACATGGCCTTGACTCCAGACCAATTGTTTCTTGGTCTGTGGGATGTAAGAAAGCATCCCCATGCTCACTAATGACATCCACAGCCACCATGAACCCCATCATACCTTTCCTTCCATGGTGGAATGTTCCCTCTCAAAGTATGAGTCAGAATATATCCTTTTACCTGATGTTCCTTCTTTCAGATGCTTCATCAGAAAGACCAAAATAATAATGAAAGTATGATGATTTAGCATGCAAAAAGAAAGATGGTAACCCTATCTACAACTCTGATGGAGTTACAAAGAATTTGCCATTGCAATTGCTCTAAGTAGGAGCTTTGAACCAGTAAGTGTGGAAGTTAGTGACAGTGGCACTGACAAATATAGTCACTGTGTGACAAAAAGCTGATCCTTCCTAGCTTTCTCTCACCCTTCATTTGAACATTTACTTGATCATATAATAGAAAGATGACAAGAGAGAAGCAATGATTAGAATGCTCCTTGTATTGTCAGGAAGAAGAATTTAGAAGTGTGTGTGTTAAGATCTGGGAACCATGATTTATCAACTGCCCCACAACAATGCCCTTTTGCTAATCTGCATCATAATTATTTTTGCTGTGTTTGAATTTTTCAAAATGGGATGTTGCCACTTATGAAATGAAATTACTCTACATCAAATATTTTTCCCAAAAGTAGAAATAGCTGCTCTCCCAGAGTCATTGTACCACGTTCTGGGGCACTCAGTGTTTGTAACTAGATCTTCAGAATATTCTCTAATTTCTCAGTTTCCTGTGAATGTACAGTAATCAGAAGAACGGTGCTGGATATAATACCCTGGCAAGAAATTCTTATTAAAACTTGTTTTGTGTTAGAGAAAAGATCAAAATTCCAGGGAAATGCAGTTCAAGGTGTCTGCAAAGCTGTTTAAAGATAGTAAACTGAAGGTGTAAAATTATTTTCAAATTTGGCTGAGATAGTGAAGCATTACCTAGTAGAGATGAAGTTCCACACTCAGCAGTTCTGGAAGCGAAAATGAACTTGGTCTCTCAATGTATTTTAAGTGCATTTTTAATTAGTCTGTATAATTTGTTCTTTGGTTCACAGCTCGAGCAAATACGACAACTGCATACAACTGCTTGCAGTAACAACCACATTAGAGTCATTAAATTCTTCCATAGTTTCAAAACTTTCCACACTCTATGCATTAGTCAAATAAGTACTATCTACTTCAATCCTCTGGTGAAAAAACAAACAAACAAACAAAAAACAAAAACAATCATGATTAGTAAGTAATTGTAAGAAAGAGTCTTGCTCTTCACGATGCCCTCAAAGTTATGATCACCTTGCTCAGTTTCCCAAATCCTGGGTTTCAGGTATAAGCAACCATGCCTGATTCCAGAGCTTTGCTCTTACTACAATGTTACATAAATTTAATCATTAATTACAAATGCACTTCAAGTTCTTCCAGGGTTCTGTGTATATTACACTGCATGTTCTTTCCATTATATATAGTCTGTTTAGATTTATACATCTATTTGTATACTGTTTGCTTGTTTGAGGCAGTGACTCATGTAACCCAGGCTAATATTCTGCTCAGCGCTTAGCTAACAATGACCTTGAATTTCTGCCTCTACTACCAGAGTACTGGGATCACAGGTGTCATCACACTCAGCTGCTTTAACTATAATCTAAGATAATTGATTGTAGTATATTTTATGCACCATAAATACTATAAATATTCTCCCCCTGCAAGTACTCAGAAGCAGCTGATCTCATGGGGGAAGGGCCAGAAGTAAGTCAGCCTGGCAGAAAGAGGAGATAATGATTTGTAATAGATTTACATACTTATTTAACTCTGTATTACAATTCAAATTGTGGAATTTTTGTCACCTCCAAAAGTTCCTTCAATCCTATTTGCAAACAATCTCTTCTATCAATTACTAACACCAGATATTTTTTCTTATTTATTTCTATAAATCAGCCGTTTTGTACATTTTATATAAATAATGGCATGCTATATATTAATTTGCCTCTCTGTCTCTCTGTCTCTCTCTCTGTCTTTCTCTGTCTCTTTTACTTAGCCTGTCCTTGCAGAACAATCACAATTTAGGTACCTTCTACTGGAAAGTATATTATATTATTATCTACCATTAATAAGTTTTAGTTCATATATTTGTCTGTTATTAATATAGATTTTTGTCTCTGTCGTTATCTGTAATATTGAACTATAAATACAAGTTTTTCTTGTTTCTCTTGGGTATATTTCTATAAAATAATTTTTGACATATAGTAAGGTGATATGTAATTAAGAGACTAATTAAAGTTCAATTGTTTAAATGCTACAAAGTATGTTTGTGCACTAAAATATCCTGTGCTGTGACATTATTATGTACAATCTTAACACATTTTAACCAATTAAAATATATTTCATATTAAATAAAATTTTAAAAAGTAACTTTTACTGTACACATTCCTTCCTGTAAATTGTCATTTATTTTTTAAATGTTTAGTAAAACATGGCATGACTTAACTCACACAGGGCTAATAACATTATGTTACATATGTGTTTTTCAGGTTCTTTCTGTTAGTCATCCTCGTTACTTAGAAGGAATTTTTAAGCAATTCTTCAAGTCAGACAGATTGATCACAGCCTATTCTAATTTTTCATGTATAAATGTTTATTTTTATTTTTTCTAAAGGACATAGCCAATGGAGATAGAACTCTGTTGTATTTCTTTAATTACTGATATTTGAAATGGCAGTCATTTTTTTTCTGCCCCCCAGTTTATTTTATTGTCCTTCAAATTTAGTTCCTTTGTGTGTAGTATGTGACATTGCCTGGTTGCTTCAATTTGTATATTTAACTTTGATGTTTGGTGGTTTTATTCAATGAGCATAATTTTTCTTGAGTTGACCAAATGGTGGTTAGTTAAGTTTGCAGGTTATCTTTTATTAAACCAAAGAAGTCTGATTTATTTTTTCAAATAATTTTCTATACAAATCTTTATCAAATTTCATTAGAACTTCTAATTAGAACATTCTAATCTCATAGATTACATCAGAACTTTTAACATATTAACACAGCCCTCTGGGTATGCTAATTTTAATACATCTAAATTTCTTCATTGCTGAAGATATTATTTCTATTGAATGATGTTCAAGTTCTGAAACTTAAACACAGATTGACCTCCTCTATTGTTTAATTCAGCACATCCTGGGAAGTTTTACTTTTAACATTTTTATGTATGCAGATATGCACTTGCTATTTCCTATGTGTTGTGTCTTTCTTTCTCTCTTTGGTTGAAACAAATATTTCCATTCACCTTTACCATATGATGTAGTATTATAAACACTGCTTTTTCTTTTCTTTGAGAATTTCTGATTTGGTTATTTGTTTCTATTTTTCCCTTCAAGTTAATATAATTTTTCTCTCTCCAAATTGTATTCCAGATATGTGGTCTCATGTTGTGGTAGTTGGGGTTCTGATAAAATTGTGTGAAATGAAATCATTATGAGGATGATGTTTATATAGATATGTGTTTTTAGTTTTTGTCAAATCCATGATAGCTAGACCACAGATGTGATTTCTGTATACAGAGATTCCAGATTTAAATGCTCTTTTTCAAAAGGGCCTTTTTGATATGCATGAGGAACCCTCAGGTTAACTTAGGAGTTGATCAGGGCTTTGCTTAAATGTTAAGATTTCAAAACCAGTGCCTGGTTTATTCTAGTCTTATCAATAGCACAGATATAACTTTTGAAATGATAAATCTATGGATTGATCTACAACTTGGATTAATCAAAACCCAGGAACAATAGGTAGATTTACTTAGTGTTCTCTTCATTTATCTGCCCATATTCTATACATATCAAAAAGATCTCTTTTGTTAGACATCTATTCCAAAACCTTGATCTGTTTCAGAATTGTAGCCCTTGTGACCCAGTGTGCATGCAGCTCAAGATGCCCTGAAGACTGCACAGTAACAGAAAGAATGTGGGAAAGGAACAATTCCTAAACATCCGATACTTGGACTTAGAATTACTTTTTCTTGATGTTTAGGCACTTAAACCATTATTGTTAGAGTAGTAAATCTTAGCAATTAAATCCAACACATATCAAAGTTGGCTATCAATTAAGTGAAAATTAACATTGAAGGGGCTAAGACTCTGAAATGTTGATTGGAGAGGTTGGGAGGACAAGAGGAAGGAGGGAGAGAGAGAGGAAGAGAGAGAGAATTACATTGGTATTACTTTCAGTTAAGTGACATCTTGTTCAGTGTGCTATTTATTTATTTAGATTGGAATGTTTTTATTGTGCAAAGTAATAAGTTCTGTGATGACAAATTTTATGCATGTACATTATATCCTCATTCTCTTTCACTCTTCCTGGTCCCTTTAGTTTTCTCCTGGTAAAATTTTTCAAAGAATAGTTATAATCAATATAGATTAACGGGATAATGTATGCATACAACAAACATATGAGTATGTGTGTGTTTCTTCATGTGTGAATGAAGTTATAATATAGTTTGTGAACATTACTAACATTTATAGAAGGCAAGAAAAATAACATTTGAAATAGAAGTTGTTAATTTTTAAAATTCTTTCAAGAGATCAAAAATAACAATGAAAACCCAATTTATTTGACTGAGAAAAATGATAATCTTGATGTTTTCCAAAACTGGAATCATCAAAGTGAGTTGGTAATGCTATTATTAATGAGTGGGAAGGTAATTAAATACTATAAGCTTGTTCCCTTGCTAACAAAGAAATTTCCTATGAGAAGACAATGGGAGGTGACATCAGGACTTAGAAGTTGTTTTTTCAGAGCTTGAAACCTGTTCACTTATATGTATGCATTTGAGTTTGCATGTAAATGCCAATGGGGAAGAACCAGTAAAGAAAAGAAGAGTAAAGTCATAGAGCAAAGAGAAGTCAATGCAAAGAGAGAAATCCCTGGAGTAGAAGGTATGGGATCTTAGTACAAGTGAAGATATAACCTTGGAGGGAACCAAGCCAACACTTAAAAAAAAAACAAAAAAAACAAACAAACAAACAAACAAAAAAACAAACACTAAACATTTACCTCTGTAGTTTCTATTGGACATTTTGTTTTAATTTTCTTTCCCACCCCATTATTGTTTTCCCCAGAGAGTGCTATGTGATGTATTAATAGCATAGAAACTCTCATTTCAGTATCTGCTTCTGGGAAATCTAACCCTAGCAAGTCTAAATATACTTTGTAATTTATGATGTTAAATTCTTCACAGCATGTTCAATCGTCTATTCTATGTAATAAATATTTCAAAATTAATTCTTAAAATAGAGATCTTTATTTGATAGTTATTCTTTAAGTTTTTCTCCTTTCAGTAAATGGCAACTAAATCACCTCGGTAAAAAGGCTCATATTTAATTTCTCCTCTCTCTTACCTCTATTAGAAAACCAGCAAACAGAGAGGCTTGTGAGATACAGTTAATGGTGTTAAGTTGGTTTAAACTGTTTATATCCTTCTGTCTTTCCCCTGTCACTCATTTATACATATTTTCTCTGAGCAAGACACCTATAGGGAGATCAAAGGGATAAATTCATATATTTCACAATCTAGCAGATCAAATATTAGCAAGATAGACATTTGTAAATGTGTTCAAATTATGTGCTATGTAACATAGAAAATATTTTGCTGTTTACTATCAATCTTAAAATCACTATACAAAGTTAAAAGCTGGGAAAGAGCAAGTATTAGTTAGAAGAAATTCTGTCATGATTATGTAAGGCTGAAATTAAGTATTAAGGTGTCACTCTGAACACAAGGTGCCAAGTGAATATTTTCCTTCCTTGACCCCCGTTGACCACATAGCCCTTCTTCCAAAGATCAGATTTGTTTGGAATCACTGAATGACTGGCTTTCTTGGCCTCCAGTTGAGACATAGCAAACTCATCTACATGTTCTCTTCTCAGTCAGCATCAGATCAGGATTGAAAGCCAGATGAAATAATTTCACATATTTCTCTACTTATGGAGCCTCAGAAAGTTAGAATGTTGCACCATTGGTAGTGGGGACCTTGCCTTATCACCAGTGTGTCCCCATAATCAAGGGGATACCTGGCATGAAATAGAGATTATACATTCTCTGATTCAATAGTTGAATATTTGAATTAGTACCTGAAATATTAACTGGACAGATGAATCTCACTATAACTCATGAAACACATTATGTATTAATTTTATTACTTTATTTATTGCTTATCTATGAGTAGAAAACTTATATGTCCAAATTATTATTGGGATGATTGCAAGCGAATAACACGTGTTAGGAATTATCAAGATACCTCTCTGTCATTTCTTCTGATAGCATACTATAGGTTTGCATAGCCTATAACCTCAAGGAATACAATTTTAAAATAAGGCAAGAGTATAGAAAGAATAGTCAATGGTTAAAAACACATTATATTTTTGAAGAAAACCAGTTTTGAGATCGAGAACATACATTCTGGTTCACAAGTCCATTTGTATCTTTAGTTCCAGGGAATCCAATAGCCTTTTCTGGCTTGTGTAGGCAATGTATGCATGCAGACTTATATGCAGCCAAAGCACACGTACATGTAAAATAACAATAAATAAATCTTAAAAGCACTTTCTAAACTTAAAATGACTAGAATCACAATTCATTGTTTAGCATTTATTCTCTACTTTAATGTCTCTTAAGCTATTTGTCATTGTTTCCTGTAATGTGCTGACAATGAAAGGTCTAATTTAGAAACTTGTTGTCAAGACGATATATGACCTGTGAACATACTAGTATTTGCCAGTGAGAACTGTGGATATTATACCAGAACCAAAAAAAATTCTCTTATGTCTATGCTTTGGGGGAACACAGGATATTCACACATTCTCATTCTGTACCCCCAGTAAACAATGTACTGTTTGGGGGCTCATTTTATTTCTTCTAGAAACAATTTACTTGACATAACAGAAATTATAGCCTTTCTCTGACTGGAAGAATATTGTGATTCTAGATGATTTTTATTTTTATTTTCTATTTTTAATTTAAATCCCTCATAATCTTTTCTCCTAACACATGGAATTGTCAGTGAAAAGTCTCATTTTGTGTTCTTATAAAGAATCATTAGAAAGATTTTACATTTCTATTTATGTCAATATTAAGCTTGGAAAATTAAAAGCATCACATAATATTTTATTCGGAGTTACCTTGCCTTTAATTTAATTAGTAAGAAAATTATCACAACTGTATTACAAATACAATTATTATATTTTTGAATATCAGATGCAGATGATGGGTAGTAATTTAAGTACACCTCACCCCACCCACAGTAGTTGGATAATTTTCTGTGACAGTACCGCAAAAATGAGTCTGATGAGAATATTCTTTTATGTATTGACTGTCTCTGAGCACCTTGGTTCCATTTCAACCATTATTTCACACTATTTAAATACACCATCCTTCAAAGTATCCCTAAATAACAGGGATGAGACCTCCTTGGTGATTTAAAATATACTGCCTTTAGAAACTCTCAGTGGAAAGAAAGGAGACCTGTAAAGGAGCACAGTATGGCGTACTGCTTGTAATTTTTGCAGATTGTTTTGATTGTTAAAGTGAAAAAGTTTAGAATTGTAGACATGTCACTGCTATTTTCTTATGAGATATATTCCAATATTAATCAAATGGCATCTTGTTAGGTTTCTGTAAGGCAGACAGTCAATAGGACAAAATGGCAGCCTACAGATTGGGAAAAGATCTTCACTAATCCTATATCTGACAGACGGTTAATATCCAAAATTTTTAAAGAAGTCAAGAAATTAAACACCAACAACCCAAATAACCCAATTTAAAAATGTGGTACAGGGTTAAGAGGAGAACAGAGGACTCTCAAATGGCAGAGAAGCACTTAAAGAAATTGGGTGGGTAGGGGAGTATCCTCTTAGAGACAAAGGGGACAGGCGATGGGAGGGGGAATTGCAGAGAGGAGACTGAGAAAGTGGACAACATTTGAAATGTAAATAAATAAAACAAATTAAAAAAAAAGTAAAAATCCAAAGTTCTTAGTTATCAGGGAAACTGAAATCAGACAACTCTACTCCCAGCAGAGACTGAAACATACAGAACTACAAGGAAATAGTTCTGAAGAAGTTCTTATTAAAGAAACACTTAAGGACAGGGGACGTGAATGAGACTCCTGTTAAAACTGTTTTCTTCACAATGACAACTCTTACAATAATTATGGAGAAAAAAACCAAAGTTCTAAGATATCAGGCACATGGCATGTGGAAATGGCGTAATGGATAAAATATTTGTCATGTAAGCACAAGGACCTCAGTTCAGATTCCTAGAACTCAAGTAAAAGCCATCCAGGCATGGCAGCCATCTCTTACCAATAACCTAGATGGTGAATCTGAAGAGCAGGTTAATAAACCTGTGAGTACCTGGTTCATTCAGATATCATGCCTCAGTACTTAAATACTCTATTTGAAGTAAGTTTATTCAGAGCTTAAGTAAGTTAGAAGCCATTTAAGGTACTCTCAATTTAAAAGAATTCTCAATTTAATTTACTGGAGTGATAATATGTACTGGAGTGCATATTCTATTGTATAAAAATATTTATTTATACCAGCCAGAAACTATAAACAACCTAGTTGTCTCTCAATAGAAGAATGGATTTTTTTTTTAAACATAGTAATTACCCAATCAAAAATTACTTAGTTGTTAATATATGACTTCAGGAAATTTGTAGGCAGATGCATGGAACTAGAAAACATCATGAATAAGGTAACCAAGAACCATGAAATAAATATGGTATGTATTCACTTATATTGATATTAGCCATTACAAGTGAATGATAAGCAAGCACCATTCAGTATACACAGACAGATTAGGTATAGAAGAAGGATATAGGAAGGACACATGAATCTCCCTGGAAGAAGCAATAGAATGGATTTTATGGGTGAATTGGGGGCTGGTAGAGATGAGGACAAGAGGATGGCCATCTCTTTTTGTTTTGTTTTGTTTTGTTTTGTTTTTGAGACAGGGTTTCTCTGTGTAGCCCTGGCTGTCCTAAAACTCACTCTATAGACCAGGCTGGCCTCGAACTCAGAAATCCACCTGCCTCTGCCTCCAGAGTGCTGGGATCAAATGCGTGCGCCACCATGCCCCGCTCCATGTCTTGCTAATAAACAGATTTTCCAGTTCTGAGATTGGGTTGCATTGAATTGAATTGCTACACAAAGGAGTCACATAATAATCTCTAAATAATCTATGTTGTTGCTAAAACAATGAGTTGTTCTCTGAAAGCTTACACAGGCCCCCATTTCCAAGGAGAATACCCACACAACTCATTAAATAAGAAGTCCAGATTGTGCCTTCAAAGTGCATTCACTTCCAATTTCAAGTGACTTCGGGTCTGGAAAGTACTCTGAAGGCTTTCAGAAGAGAAACATAAATAGAAATAGAGCCAAGGGCTGGAGAGATGGCTCAGAGGTTCAGAGCACCAGCTGCTTTTCCAGAGGTCCTGAGTTTAGTCCCCAGCCACCACATGGTGGCTCACAATCATCTATAATAGGATCTGATGCCCTCTTCTGGCATGCAGAAAAAAATCTTAGTTTTAAGTAATATGATAATGCTTCTATCTTTACAAAATCTTTCTTTACAAAGTATTAAAAATAAGATGAGTCAATCCACAGAATCTATTCTATTTCCCATTCCTCAGGAGATCCATGTATATGTACACCTTCAGGACCACCTTGTTACTTTCTGCATCTGTGGTATGTAGCATGATTATCATTTACTTAACAGCAATTATTCAATAAGACTACTGATGTCATTTGAGGTAAGAATTTTTAGATTAAATTACTGTAATAGATTTCCTTCTGTTTTTCTCATGAAACTCATGAAAACTTTTTTGGTTTTTTTTTTTTTTTTTT
>LR754258.1:0-24875 GCA_902729485.2 Mus minutoides | reverse complement strand
AAAGGTCTCTCCTCCCACTGATGTCCTACAAGGCCATCTTCTACTACATATGCGGATGGAGCCATGGGTACCTCCATATATACAGTTTGGTTGGTGGTATAGATCCTGGGAGCTCTGGGGGCTCTAAGTATTTCATGAATTCATTGTTTTCATTAGCTAAAATAGCTTCATTGTGTAAATGTATCACATTTGCTGTATCCATTCATCTGTTGGAGGACATCTGGGTTTTTTCCAGCTTCTGGATATTATAAATAAGGCTGCTATGAACATATTGGAGCATGTGTCCTTGTTATATGTTGGAGCATCTTTTGGATATATGCCCAGAAGAGATACAGATTTTATGTATACACGATTCCATTTGCTTCTTAGTCTATTACAAAATACCATAGCTCTTTAACATTAAATGTTTAATAAGCCATAACATTTTAGAAAATAAGGGACATATTTATAAAAGGAAACATTTTTTATAAGACTTTCATAATGTTCCAATTGCTGGGTAGGTGTGAAGTGGACAGAAACATGGGATTCAGAACAAATTATCTGTTTTTAAATCAAATGCAATTAGTAACTGATCCATGCCAAAAATCCCAGTAAAGATCATACAAAGTATATTTAAAAGAAATTGATTATTTTTGAAAGGAGGTTGTGAATCCTTCATTAAATTCCTAGGTCTGAAATAGACTGAGTTCAAATTAAAATAGAAGCTTTACTTTTATCTTTCAATTTTCTAGTCCTCAAAGCAAGAATATTATGTACTTCCCTGCAATGTATGTTCTTTAAAAGTTATTTGAATATCAAAACATAACCCTTCCCTTTGCACACAAAATGTTGTTATCCAGAGTACTTAGTCAAGTTTGTTTTCTCTTCTAGTTAAAGAATTAAAAGGCAAGAAAAAGCAGGAACACAACTGGTAGCAACATGGGAAGTCTACAACAGAGCAAAGAAAATCAACTAAAGAAAAGGTTTTCATAGGGGCTAGAAATCACTCATATACACCAGCAGACAATGACCCTCTGAAGAACAAAGGGATAACTCAGGAAACCAGAAATATAATGTCTCCTTGAAGACTTGAAATTTCTCTAGGGTCTTTTACCTCAATTTAGGCATGAGTAGTTTGACCAAAGACAGGATGACTGACCCACAACTATTGGGTAAACTTGACCACATCTGATCTTGAACTCTAAGGCTGGGTGCCATAGTGGGGTGGAAGTCCAACTGCTGGGAGAAATAACTCTTGCCAGGTTTTTGTTTGAAACGCCCAAGTTTTTATGTTAGATCAGGGGATTGAAGAAGAACTCAGCCCTCTTGGAAGTTGACCACATTTACTGCCTTATCATGGCCCTTCTTCCTGTCTTCCAATTGCAGAATCTGTCTAATTCCTAGTTCCTCAACATAGCAAATCCCTGATAAATATAATTGTCAAATGTTTGGGTAATTTCTTTTTATTGTTACAAATAAAGTCTTATTATTTATTAAGTCTTATCTATTTATTTATGTCATACACATAATATTCATACTAGAAAATTCCTAAAGGTAAAATATTTTAGCTAATTACTTCAAGCAATTTTGATACTGTCCCAACAAAATGTATGAGGAAAAACATACAAGAACTATTTTTCCCAGCTTCTTTTTAAGATAGATTTTACTTACTTACTTACTTACTTACTTACTTACTTACTTACTCTTTTACTTTTGTCTAGAATTTCATTTTGTCACCAGTCTTAGCCTCAATTATCTATAGAGGCCAGGCTCACCTCAGACTTGTGATTTTCCTGCCTTAATGTCCTGAGTGCTAACACAGATGTGGTCACTAAGCGCAATTTGAGATTCTTTAAAAAAAATGGTCATTTTAATTATTTTTCATTTCATATGATATCCACCTTCCTGATTTTCCTTCCACAACCCCCCATTCCATTCCTTCCTCTCTCTGCTTTTGTGAGGGTGCTCCCACTCCTGTCTCACCTCCTTAGCATTCTCTTATGCTTGGGCAACAAGCCTTAATAGGACCAAGGGCCTCCTCTCCCACTGATGCCAGCTAAGGCCATCCTCTACTACATATGCAGCTAGAGCCATGGGTACTTCCATGTATACTCTTCAGTTGATGGCTTAGTCCCTGAAAGCTAGGGGGAGGGGGCAGGGGGAAGAAGAGTTGATTGGTTGATATTGTTTTCTACGGGATTGCAGTTAGTCCTAGAGCTCCTTCAGTCCTCCCCTTAACTCCTCCATTGGGATCCCCATTCTTAATCAATGGTTGGCTGGTAGCTTCATCATCTGTATTGTTCAGGCTCTGGCAGAGCCTTTCAGGGAATAACCATACCAGGCTCCTGTTAGTAAGCCCTTCTTGGCATCAGCAATAGTGTCTGGAATTTGTGTCTGCAGATGGGGTGGATCCCTAAGTGAGGCAGTCTCTGGATGGCCTTTCCTTCAATCTCTGCTCCACTCTTTGTCTCTGCATTTCCTTTAGACATGAACAATTCTGTGTTAATATTTTTGAGATGAGTGTGTAGCCCCATCCCCAAAACAGGGCCTATGCTTAACATCTGGATACGGTCTCTACAGGTTCTCTCTCCAGTATTTTGAGAATTTCAGCTAATGTCAATCCCAATGAGTCCTGGGAGCCTCTTGCTTACCTGACATCTGCGACTTTCTAGTGGCTACCGCCAGAGATCCTTTTTTTTTTTTCCTTTAAATTGTTAGATATTTTCTTCATTTACATTGAAAATGCTATCCCAAAAGTCCCCTATACCCTCCCCCTGCCCTGCTCTCCTACCCACCCACTCCCAATTCTTTTTTTTTTTAATTTTTTTCTCTTTATTAGATATTTTCTTCATTTACATTTCAAGTGTTATCCAGAAATTTCCCCATACCCTCCCCCATCCCCACCCTGCTCCCCTACCCACCCCCTCCCACATAAAGTCTGTATGACCAAGGGGCCTCTTCTCCTAATGATGGCCAACTAGGCCATCTTCTTCCATATATGCAGCTAGAGACATGAGCACCACTCCCACTTCTTAGCCCTGGTATTCCCCTGTACTGGGGTGTAGAGAGCCGCGCCTGAGCTGGTTCTGCCGGCATTCCAAGATGGCACTGACATCCTGTCACCACCCCCAGCCTGGGACAAGCAAACAAGTTCAGTGCGCATGCGCTCCTTACAAAGCCACTTAAGTCACCGCCCGTCAGCCAATCCTGACAACACACGTCACACTGAGGTGTATTTAAGTGGGACCCATTTTGGGCTGACCCTCTTTCTCTGCATGATGTAATAAAGGTACGCTTGCAGAAGGATTTTGGTGGCCATATTTGTTCTTGCCAGTGAGGTGGTAATGTGGCCACTTACACTGGGGCATATAAGGTTTGCAAGTCCAAGGGGCCTCTCTTCCCAATGATGGCTGACTAAGCCATATTCTGCTATATATGCAGCTAGAAGCATGAGTTCTGGGGGTACTGGTTAGTTCATATTGTTGTTTCACCTATAGGGTTGCAGACCCCTTCACCACCTTGGATACTTCCTCTAGCTCCTCTATTGGGGGTCCTGTATTCCATCCAATAGATAACCACGAGCATCCACTTCTTTATTTGCCAGGCACTGGTATAGCCTCACAAGAGACAGCTATATCATGGTTCTTTCAGCAAAATCTTGCTGGCATATGCAATAGTGTCTGCATTTGGTGTCTGATTATAAGATGGATCCCCAGGTGGGGCAGTCTCTGGATAGTCCATCCTATTGTCTCAGCTCCAAACTTTGTCTCTGTAACACCTTCCATGGGTATTTTGTTCCTTATTCTAAGGAGGAATGAAGTATCCACGTGTTGGTCTTCCTTCTTGATTTTCTTGTGGTTTGCAAATTGTATCTTTGATATTGTAAGTTTCTGGGCTAATATCCACTTCTCAGTGAGTGCATATCATATGAGTTATGATTGGGTTACCTCACTGAGGATGATATCCTCCAGATGCATCCATTTGCCTAAGAATTTCATGAATTCATTGTTTTTAATTGCAGAGTAGTACTCCATTGTGTAACTGTACCACATATTCTGTATCCACTCCTCTGTTGAGGGAACTATGGTTTCTTTTCAGCTTCTGGCTATTATAAATAAGGCTGCTATAACATAGTGGAGCATATGCCTATATTATAAGTTGGAATATCTTCTGGGTATATGACAAGGAGAGGAATTGCTGGATCTTCCAGTAGTACTCAGTCCAATTTTCTAAGAAACCACCAGATTGATTTCCAGAGTGGTCTTACCAGCTTGCAATCCCACCAACAATGGAGGAGTGTCCCTCTTTCTCCACTTCCATGCCAGCATCTGCTCTTACCTGAATTTTTGATCTTACATTCTGACAGGTATGAGGTGGGATCTCAGGGTTGTTTTGATTTGCCTTTCCCTGATGATTAAAGATGTAGAACATTTTTTTTCAGGTGCTTCTCAGCCATTTGGTATTCCTCAGTTGAGAATTCTTTGATTAGCTCTGTACCACATTTTTAATAAGGTTACTTGATTTTCTGGAGTCCATCTTCTTGAATCTATCTATCTATCTATCTATCTATCTATCTATCTATCTATCTATATGACATTATTCCCCTATCTTATTTAGGATTGGTAAAGATCTATCTTAGTCAGGTTTTTTTTTTTTTTTTTTTACAATAATTACAAAGGGCTTTATTGACACATGGATATTGTCCAGCACCACTTGATGCTGGTAAACTTCCAAAGCACTCTGACCCCCACTAAATATGATGTCTGGTCTGTCTCTAGCTTAAAGGAAACAAGTGCCTTTGGAGCTCAGTCTTTAACCAGAGGAGAAAACATCTTTGGCACTATCTTTATTGTTATCTGCAGTGGGCCACCAGATGAGTGGATCTTGTGTTCTGGCATTTCAGCAACAGGAATATAGAAATCTGACATTGCCACAGCCAGGTAAAACATTGCAGAAGAGCCTAATGGTTTGAGAGCCAGGACCACAGCCTGCAGCAGATGCAGGTAACCCACCAACTTGGTAAACTCTACAGCCTGGAAGGTACAACCAGCAGATGACTCTTGGTAGCTCTGCAATGCTGCATCAAAGCCCAGGAGTGCTTTCTCTTAGGCCTCCTGACTCAGCTTGTCCTTCCAGACTGGGTCAGAAGGCTGAAGGATTGATAGCTAACCCTGTGGTGGGAAGATATGGGCATAGGGGAAGGCTGAGTGTGCTCCTTAAAAGAATAGGAGCTAAGATGAAAGGATGGACCATCCAGAGACTACCCTACCTGGGGACCCATCCCACAATCAGCCACCAAACCCAGACACTATTGCATATGCCAGCAAGATTTTGCTGAAAGGACCCTGATATAGCTATCTCAACTGAGTCTATGCCAGTTCCTGTCAAATACAGAAGTGGATGTTCACAGTCATGTATAGGATAGAATGCAGGGCTCCCAATGGAGGAGCTAGAGAAAGTACCCCAGGAGCCAAAGGGGTCTGCAACCCTATAGGTAGAACAATAATATGAACTAATTAGTATCCCCAGAGCTCGTGTCTCTAGCAGTATATGTAGCAGAAGATGGCCTAGTTGGCCATCAATGGGAAGAGTGGCCCCTTGGTCTTGCAAACTTTATATTTCCCAGTACAAGGGAATCCCAGGGCCAAGAAATGGGAGTGGGTGGGTAGGAGAGCAGGGCTGAGGGGAGGGTATAGGGAACTTTCTGGATAGCATTTGAAATGCAAATAAAGAAAATATCTAATAAAAATAGATTTAAAAAGATAAAAAAATGTAGAAACAGAAAAAAAAGACAAGAATAAGACCCCATAGTTCGCAGCCATGAAGACCTCCACAGATGCAGCCCTGTGTTGCCCAATGCTGAAGTTGCCCAAAAGCACAGGACTCCAGGTTCCAGTGGGACCTTGGAGCCTCCAGACATGACCAGCATCCTCTTCCCCTTCCCCTGCTCACCCAGCAAGGCTGCAAAGCAAGCCATAACCTCGGCCCAGAGCGCAGATTAGTCAGGGTTTCTATTCCTGTACAAAACATCATGACCAAGAAGCAAGTTGGGGAGGAAAAGATTTATTTGGCTTACACTTCCACACTGCTGTTCATCACCAAGGAAGTCAGGACTGGAACTCAAGCAGGTCAGGAAGCAGGAGCTGTTGCAGAAGCCATGGAGGGATGTTCCTTACTGGCTTACTTCCCCTGGTTTGCTCAGCCTGCTCTCTTATAGAAGAGAGACTCCCAGACTCCCAGCCCAGAGATGGCACCACCCACAAGGGGCCTTTCCCCTTTGATCACTAATTGAGAAAATGCATTATAGCTGGATTTCATGGAGGCATTTCTACAACTGAAGCTCCTTTCTCTGTGATAACTCCAGCTGTGTCAAGTTGACACAAAACTAGCCAGTACAAAATCCTTTCCCTATCTGTTGGTGGCCTTTTTGTCTTATTGATAGTGTCTTTTGCCTTACAGAAGCTTTGCAATTTTATGAGGTCCCATTTGTCAGTTCTCAGTCTTACAGCACAAGACATTGGTGTTCAGTTCAGGAATTTTTTCCCTGTTCCCATATCTTCAAGGCTTTTCCCCTTTCTCTTTTAGAAGTTTCAGTGTCTCTGGTTTCATGTGTAGTTCCGTGATCCATGTAGACTTGACATTAGTATAAGGAGATAAGAGTGGAACAATTCACATTCTTCTACATGATAACAGCCAGTTGTGCTAGCACCCGCCAGAGATTCTTATATTTTAAGATTAAATGTATATGTCAGTTCATTAATTCACTCTCTCTAATAATAAAAACAGCATGGTACTTTCATTGACTCACTGATATCAAATAGTGTCAAATTGAAGAAACAAGTCTAGAAACCTGTTTTTGTTTTTGTTTTTGTTTTTGTTTTGAGAAAGAATCTGTCAGTGCAAACTAGAGAAAATACAGCATATTCAAAAATGGTGTTGGTCACACTGGATGACTGTAGAAGAATACAAATATATCCACAGTTGTCATACTGTACATCATTCAAGTCGAAATGGATCAAGTATTTTAACATAAGACTAGATACTTTAAATCAAATGGAAGAAAAAGTGGGGGATAGGCTTGAACTCATTGGCACAGAAAAGAGCTTTCTGAATAGGGCACTGATAACACAGGCACTAAGATATTAACAGTTAATGGATTTCATGAAATTGAAAAATCTTCTGTACAGAAAGTAATAACATCATTTGAGAAAGGAACAGGAAACAATAACAAAATGCTTAAAATGGGGTATATAACTAACCAGTGAATATTCAAAATATTTAACATAAATAGCCAAGAAATACTTAAGAAATATTCAATATTCTGAGCCATCATAATACTTTAAATTAAATTTAGAATGAGATAGCATTTTATTTCATTAAGAATGGCCTTATTCAATAATACAATAGATTGACCATGCTGGTGAGGATGTGGAGAAATATAAAAGAGAATTCATTGTAGATTAAAGTGTAAACTTGTACAACATCTATGGACATTCCCCTGAGCTAAAAGTTTAAAATACTCTAGACATCTGTTTATTGAAATATGTATAATAAAAATGTGGTACCTTTATAAAATTAAGTGTTATTCAGCTTTTAAGAAAACAGAAATTATGAAATTGGCAGGGAAATGAGTGAAACTAGAAAGAAGATCCTGAGAGAGATAACGCAGACCCTAAAAGACATGTATTGCATGTTTTCTCTTATATATGGACATTATTTTTGAAGCTGTATGTGTTTCAATCTGAATAAGCACAGAGGTTCTAACAGAGTAGTGGGGTGGAGCAGATCTTCCAAGTAAGGAGAAGTAGACTATAATTTTTTAATTGAATGAATGAATGAATGGAAAAGTAGAATAAAATAATAAATGGAAAGTAGAAGAGAAGACAGTGTAAAGGAGTGAATATAGGAAGGGACAAATAGTACAAGAGATGCAAGACACTTTTTGAAAAGCAACAGGAAAACCTGTTATTATGGGGGTTTCTGATAAGTCAATAGAAAAATAGATAGATAGATAGATAGATAGATAGATAGATAGATAGATAGATAGATGATAGATAGATAGATGCCATACCCATTTCATCAGTGATTCATTTGAAGGGCCCAAAGCTTAGACACAGTACCAAAGCGAAAAGTTCACAGAAACTTAGTCTCCTGGAACCGTGGCATCCTGTAATAACAAATGCTCCAAATCTGTCCTTGCTTTAGTTGGTGAATGGATCTGTGTGCTTTCCTTCAATATTGTTTTATTATAAGTGACTTTAAGGATTGATTTTGATATATAGCTAAGTCAGATTAGTCTCCACCAGTGTTCCAATGTCCTAGGAAGTCCTTGAGCTGGCCCTGGGCTTGGAATTCAGTAAGAATGTTACCTATTCAGTAACATTCAAAATTACGTCTACTATTGTAAGGGAGACAGTGAAAGAAATCAGGCATTACAATTTACTTGAATACAGCTAGTAATCCCAGGGCTAGTCTGCATAGCAAATGCTTAGAACAATAGCCAAGTCACTCCCATACACAGGAATTTACAATGGCCTAGGAAGAAGGTGGGCTGTGGTTTTAGGAGGAACTGAAGTATTATTTATGAAAGAGTTAGTGGAATGGAATTCTCCTTGTGCATGTTTTTCACTAGGCCCAGAGGAATAGCACAATCAGGTATATACTAAAGAAGTCCTGGTGGTGGGTTTAACAATAGACTAGCATTGCATCAGACCATTCACCTGGCTCATGTGTTTAGCTGGTCTTAAATAAGGGCTGTTCCTATCTCAGTTGTAAACATTGCCTGGCTCCCCCAAGCTTTTTATGTATGCATTTTCTTTGTTTTATTTAAAGAACCATTATGTATCTCAATGTACCTTGGCAGATGTATTCGCCTAGCTTTCTTGTTTTTCTTCTGTATTATAAGTCCAGTGCTTGCTTTTGAGAAATTACAATCATGTACAACACTCCCTTGTGTTCACATCTGTTTGTCACCTTTTTGCCAATTCCTGCCCACCTATAAAGGGACCCTGATTTCTCCCACAGATTGAGGGGGCCGATTGAGGCCAGTCTGCAGCAGATAAATAGATAGATAGATAGATAGATAGATAGATAGATAGATAGATAGATAGATAGATAGATAGATGATAGATAGATAGATGATAGATAGATAGATGACACATGAGAGATAGATACATAGATACATAAATACATAGAATAGATAGATATAGGTAAATAATAGATACAAAATAGATACAGCGATAGATGATAGATGATAGATATAGAAAGATGGTAGGTAAATACATGATTGATGGATGGATAGATGGATAAATACATGATAGATATACTGATAGATAGATGTGTGTGTTTTAGATAAGTGTATATAGAGATATATCTGAAAGAAATTAAATGAAGTTATCACAAAATGGGGACAAAACGCTCGAAGTAAATGTATTATGAAACCAAACAAAAGCTTCTGAGTCAGGAATGAATTACATCTTTTAGGTCATTGGCTATGGCAGTTCCATAATCCTCTCAAAAAATTACAAGATATTTTCAATGATATTATTTATGCTCTACAATCCAATGTTAAGGTCTTATTCCTAGAAATATTACTTACATCATTGAACACAGATATATCAAGTTAGTGATGAACTAGAAGTTTCATTCCTACTGACAAACATTTGTGGTACTGGAAGGTACCTTTTTATTCTGTTGGAGTGGAAAAATAATCACAACTACAGCCAAGATAAACCTTAAAACCTAAACAATGAACTCACTTGCAAGAAATACTGGTAGATTTGTGTCTTATATATTATATAAGTTCCAAATACTTTGTATTAGATTTAAAGCCACCTCCAAGACATGTAACTTATATATGGTAAAAACCTGAGACTAGGTAGGATATGGCCATATAGGAAAAGCTACTTTATTCTGCTAGCAGCAGTTTTCAAGCTATTGTTCCCTACCATTAGAAAGCACATATATCTTTGTTATTTTTATTTCAAAATTATATATATATATATATATATATATATATATATATATATATATATATATGCTACTTTATTCACATTTTTGATGTTATCTCCCTTCCCAGTTCCCCATTACCTTATGCTAGGGCATTGAACCTCTACAGGACCAAAGACATTCTCTCCCATGGATGCCAAATGAGTCCATCCTCTGCTACATATGAAGTGGTAGCCATGAGTCCCTCCATGTGTACTCTTTGGTTGGTTGGTTAGTCCCTGGGAGATCTGGGGCATCTGGTTGGTTAATATTGTTGTTCTTCCTATGAGGTTGCAAACCCCTTCAATTCCTTCAGTCTTTCCCTTAACTCCTAAATTGGGTTTCTGATACTCACTATGATGGTTGTCATCTGAATTGCTCAGGCTCTGGCAGAGCCACTCAGAGGACAACCATATCAGGCTCCTGTCAGCACGTATTTCTCTTCTCAGCATCAGCAATAGTGTCTGGGCTTTGTGTCTGGAGATGGGATAGATTCCTAGGTGATACAGTATCCAAATGGCCTTTCCTAAATTTCTGCTCCATTCTATGTCCCTGCCTATCCTTTAGACAGGAACAATTTTGTGTTATATTTTTGAGATAGGTAGATAGCCCCATCCCTCATCCAGGGCACCTGCCTAACCTCTGGATATCCTCTCTACAGGTTCTCTTTATCCTTTCTTGAATATTTCATCTAATTTCATCTCTGTTATGTTCTAGGATCCTCTTGTTTTTCTGACATCTGTGAATTTCTAGGGGCTACCCCAGTTCCCCATTCCCCACTGCTACACACCTCTGTTCAATTCCTGACTCTCTGGACTTCCCTGTCTCCTCCCTGACCCGAAACTGCCTCCCTTTTTCCCTTTCCCTCTTTCCTCCCTCTCATGTCCCTCCCTCCCTTTACCTCCTGGAATTATCTTGTTCCCCCTTTTAAGTAGAACTGAAGCATCAAAACTTTGGTCTTCCTTCTTGGGATTCATATGTTTTGTGAGTTATGTCGTGGCTATTCCAAGTTTTGTGCCTAATATCCACTTATGAGTGAGTATATACCATGTGTGTTCTTTTGTGTCTGGTTTGCCTCACTCAGGATAATATTTTCTAGTCCCATCCATTTGTCTGTGAATTTCATGAAGTCATTGTTCTTAAGAGCTGAGTAGTACTTCATTGTGCAAATATATGACAATTTCTGTATTCATTACTCTATTGAGAGACATTTGGGTTGTCTGCAGTTTCTGGCAATTGTAAATATGGCTACTATGAACATAGTGGAGCATGTGTCCTTATTTACATGTTGGAGTATCTTTTGGGTATATATGCCGTAGTTGTATAGCTGGGTCCTCAGGTAATACTATGTCCAATTTTCTCAGGAACCACCAGAATGATTTCCAGAGGGGTTCTACCAGCTTGCAATCCCACCAGCACTGGAGGAATGTTCCTTTTACTGCACATCCTTGCCAGCATCTGTTGTCACCTGAGTTTTTGATCTTACTTATTCTGACTAGTATGAGATGGAATCTCAGGATCAGCTTGATTTGCATTTCCCTGATAACTAAGCGTGTTGAACTTATTTAGATGGCTCTTGGCCATTTGAGATGCCTCTGGCCTGTGTATGTTCTCTCCAGTTTTTTGTTTGTTTGTTTGGTTGGTTGGTTGGTTGGTTTTGGTTTTGGTTTTTGAGACAGTCAGAACTATTTTCTCTTAGCACTGCTCTCATTGTGTCCCAAATTTGGGGTATTTTGTGCCTTCGTTTTCATTAAATTCTAAAAAGTCTTTAATTTTTTTTTATTTCTTTCCTGACCAAGTTATCATTGAGTAGAGAGTTGTTCAGTTCCCTTGAATGGGGATTTCTGTTGTTTTTGTAGCTGTTATTGAAGAATAGCTTTATTGCACGGTAACCTGACAGGAAGCCTGGGATTATCTGTGTCCATTTATATGGTCCATTTTGGAGAAGGTACCATGAAGTGCTGAGAGGAAGGTATATTCTCTTGTTTTATAGGAAAATGTTCTATAGATATCTTTTAAATCTCTTTGGTTCGCAACATCTAATAGTTTCACCGTGTCTCTGTTTAGTTTCTGTTTCCATGATCTGTGCTTTGGGTGTTGAAGTCTCCCACTATTATTGTGGAGGCAAGGTAAACATGAGATTGGATAGGTAGTTGTGGGGTGGTGGGCTGTGCACAGATAGCCTGGTCCCTTGTTGAGCATAGCTCTAGAACCCCAGAGCCTTGGGGGGCAGAATTTCTACCTACATGGGACCGCAGGAGTTCGGCCGTACCTCCTGGGCACTTGGTTCCTGTCACGTACTTACAGTCTCCCACAGCCCCCCAGCAGCGAGAGGTATGGACATCAATCATGTAATAACTGCACCAAGCCCTCCCACATGCAAATAAGTTTTCCCCAAACTCTCAGTCCAAGCCAGAGAGAAGTACCTGCTGTCAAACCCTGAATCATCCCCTAAACTGTATATAAATCCAATCCAGGAAATAAAGGTGTGCAAGAACTAATCTGTTGTCTGAGCCTTTGTTTTTATTTTTTATTAAATATTTTCTTCATTTACATCCCAAAAGTCCCCTATACCCTCCCCCCCGCCCTGCTCCCCTACCCACCCACTCCCACTTCTTGGCTCTGGGGTTCCCCTGTATTGGGGCATATAAAGTTTGCAAGACCAAGGAGCCTCTCAAAGCACTGCCTGAGGCCCCGCCTCTCTCCTCACTGTCCAGTCAGCTTCTCTTCCACCCATGCTGATCTAACTCAGTTCGGGAAGGCATGGAATTACAGCATGGCAGAGATGGAAGTGGAGCCGACCTACCCAGTGCAAGCAGGTAAGCAACTTTCCCTCCCTGCCCACATTTGCATCCCTTCACTGGCACCCTCACACCAGGCCTGGCCAGAGATTTCTATGGAAAACCTCTGGTATCCAGGTCCACAGGTAGTGAACATAGGTGATCCAGGAGGCACTGTGGAAAGAAATAGAATATGATCAAAATATAGTGAATGAATTATTTTAAATTTAAAAACCCCAAAATTTAAAAGAAGTGACTGAGAAGAAATCATTTCCATTTAGTTATTTATACATGTGTAAATCTACAATATTTTTTAATTTTTATACATGCCTACATCTGCGAATGGATTAAATAGCCCCTAAGTGTAATCACAACTGTGTTTTATGTGATTAAATATATTTTAAACTTGAGAAATAAATTATTCATTAAAGTTCTTTTTGAGAGAAAAATCAAGCTGCTTGGCTCACAACTGTTACAATGCCAAAATGTATTCCTAGTTTATTTAAATAAGTAAAAATAAAATAAATGAAGCCAAAACAAACTGCAAGAAACTATAAGCAATTTCTGTTTCACTCAGTATTGTAGAGAAGACTTTTCTTCTCTTTCCAAAATTTATAGAATTTATAAATGTAAAAGCTTGGCAATATAAAATAAAGTCATTTAGATGCAAACATACCCCATAAATAAGTTATAAGACACTTTAAAAACTAGAAACATATGGGCTACAAATATAACAAACACTGGGTTAATGTCTTATGTAAAGAAGGCTTAAAATAGACAGGACAAACTAATATACCAATATAAAGGCCATGAACAGAACACTCCCCAAACATTCATTTCATTAGTAATAAAAAGATGAAAATTAAGACTTTTATTTTATACATCGTGAAATTCACTAAAACACTATAAACATAATTCTCAGTTTGACTGAAGAAAAGATAAAACAGTCACTGTTATGTACTCTAAGTGAGGGTTTTCTCTGTAGCATTTTGAGACGTACATTAAGAACTTAAATAAATTCTAATTTTGCCAGATGAGTTTTTCTTACATTTTTTGCAATAAAATTGTCAGATAAAAATGTATTTATATTCCAACTCTGATTAATATTGTCCTTTAAAGTCAAATAAAGCCTGTTGATGTTCCTGAACTTCATTCATTCTATAGTCATCTTTCAAATTAAAAGACAAAAAGTATTCAAAACAACAACAAAACAACAACAACAACAACAACAACAAAAAACATTATTTCATTATCTGTGCTAGCTCGGAAGAGACAAAATCTCAGCATGGAGAGAAATGTGCACAAAGTCCCTTCCAAAGCTAAGGAGCTTTTGACAGTTGCTGGGAGGAGAGTCAGTTTTCTTTCAGAGTGTGGCCCCTGGTGGGTAAACCACCCCCCAGTGAAAGCCATCTCTCAAAGACTTTATGTGCAGCATAAACAGTACTTGGTGGGTTACTTAAAAAGAAAAAAAAAAAAAAAGGAGGAGGAGGAGGAGAAGAAAGAGAAGGAGGGGGAAAAGGTGGAGGAGGGGAATGATACAAAGGAGGCTAGGAAAGGGCATGGATTTGGGATGTGTGAGGAGAGGGGATAAATATCATTAAAATACAATGAAACTTCAATTAATTGAAAATTAAAATTAGAAAGAAAACACTGTATCAAAATTTCAAAGACACTAAGAAAAAAAGTTTAAAAATATGCCTATAATTTATTTTGTGTTATATGTAACAAATTTCCTGTTTATAGATGTAGCTAATGAAAAATATACAATCAGAGCACAATTAAGAAATAATAAGATTATGGCCAGCCTCCATATTTGATACAAATTAAACTGATGTTTTGACAATAAACATTTATTAAGCTGTAAAAATGTGTATTTACATGGGCTTTATATTTAATATTTAATAAAATAATGCTTATTCATATTTCTAATTATTCATTTTAAAATTTATTTTTGGTGTTTTCAATATTGAACTTACTGCATTGTGCTTACTAGTGAAGTACTCTGACATCATCCTATATTCCCAGTCTAATCTGATTATTTATAAAAGAAAATACTGTCCTTATACCCACAGGTAAGTGTAGTCCTCTCCACTCATTAAGGATGCTTTTATGTGGAACAGAATGAGAGCATTACAAAAAAACTACATCCAATCAAAATGGAGGGTTTGTAGAGTCCAGTCACAATGAATATATCTACAAAACAACTCTCTCAACTAAGACTGGAGGCACATTTGGAAAGGGGATCAGAATGATTGTAGGATCCACAATCAGGGAGTTTGCTGGGAAATGATGCTTCCTGGTAATATCAGAAGCTGTACTTACAATGTTTCACAAACATGACTGCCTAAAAGTTAGATAAACAGGATCATACTAATATGCATGCCAAGGTACATAGGGGAAAGACCATAAGTCCTCAATCCAACACAAAGAACCAACTCTCAAGAGTGGGAGAAGTAGTCTTCCACTGGGGAAAAGCGTGCCAATTTGTTATCAAATATGGCATGATCAATGATGAAAAGACACATACAAGTAACTTTTGTACATAATGAACTTGTGGATCTTAGGACTATGTATGCATGTAAGAACACATATATGGATGTAACAATTATTATTGAAAAAGGAGCCCAGCCATGAATTCATAATTAAGCAAGGAGAAGTAAATATAAAAGTTTGGTAGGAGGAAGGGAAACTCATAAACTAATCATACTCTAATCTTTAGGACACAGGAAATATTTTAATTCTAAGAACAATTTCAATATATGTGTTAAACACTTTACAGATTATAAATAGAAGGAACTGTGTCTTATCCATGGGATTTACATTTCAGTTGGTATTAGTGAAACACAATGATATTAATTATGTAATCTATAGTGACAATATTGATTGTGCTTTCAATGAAGTTTATATACAATGTATATGAGTGAAATTGCAAGAGAATATTGAAAAATTCACATAGTCAGTATTTAAGAATAAATAAGATGTAAAATATTTAATTTTTAAATTAGTAATTATCCACAGCAAACATTTTTACCTTTGTTATTATTATAAACAGCATAAAATGCAAATGTCATGAAGATGGGAAGAGATTAAAAACGATTTACCCTTGACAGGCTATTTTTCTGAGTATAGAATCACAATGACTTTTGATAACCATATAGAACATTATACAGCCTATTAAATCAGCTTTCTCTTTTATGCTGATATCAAAATATTAATAACAGGAAAAAGTAAATGCTCATAATCAATTAATTGTTTTCACCTGCAACTGAAATAGAAATTTGTAATATACTAATCATACACCTATATTGTCTTTTCGATGTTAGAAAGTATGTACATAATTTTAACCATGGAACTAATGAATCACTGAATGTCAGATATTTTCAAGTTCATCACTATATGTAAAGTTTATAAAATTAATAGTCTAGTCTCATTCATAAATATGACAATTCTGTGTGAGTGGGTATGACCATTGGGCATCATTCAAAACAAACAAACAAACAACAGAATTGCTAGTGAATACTTAAAACTAGGAGTGTTTAAGCATGAAATGAATTAATGATTTTTACTGACCAGATGGTTGTGATGCATTCCTTTAATTCCAGCACTTGGGAGGCAGAGGCAGGTGAATTTCTGAGTTTGAGGCCAGCCTAGTCTACAGAGTGACTTCCAGGACAGTCAGGGCTATACAGAGAAACCCTGTCTTGAAAAAAAGAAAAAAAAAGAATTTTTACTTATAGCCACATATATAATAGTGTGTTCACTTACAACAGCAGTGTATTTAGATTGCTCCTAGAACTTTTATGCTATTCATTTGAGTTCTGATATTTTTGTCTCAGTCTTCCACTAAAAGTGATGAAATTACATCCATTATACTTATGATTACAACTATCATAGTGACATGTTTGAACTTCTTTGAATTGCGTAATATTAACTGATGCCTAACAAAGTTCTTTTGGGATTTTCAATTAAGTACTGGAAAAAACTTTATAAATGTTGCCTCATATTTCAGAAGATGGTCTTTGGAGGTATATGAGTTATAGTTAACCCTGTCAGACTGGTAACAATTACTCGTAAGTTTTTAGTTTATTATAAGCAGTCTCGAGTGGTTGAATTATGAAGTCCTCTTGCCTTCTCTAACCCCCAGAAATAGGCAGATGAAATTCAGCAGATGGAAACTTGGAAAAAAAAAACTGTAAGTCAGATGGAGTAGATTTCACTGAAGACCACACTACTTATGTACTGAATGTTCATTTCACGTGTGTTTGTGAGGACTTAAAAGACTATCTTGTAAATTTCCAAGTGACGATGATGCATGGCCTCTGACTCTGCTATACCTGTTTGTTTGGTTTTCCAGCTCACCTGCAATGGACCTTCTCCAGTGTGCACATTGCCTCTGTTATTTTCATCACTTCCTGGGGATGTTTCCTTTGGGCCTCAAGTGTGATCCACCAACATGCTATATGCTCTGTTTATTGCAAAGCTAAACAAAGCATGCCTAGGAGCATCTGAAAACAATTAAAAAGTAATTGAAATGAGCTCTGGTCTCTACTAAACTCATTAAGGTTTTTATTTCATTCTCCACACTTTAGGGAGATTCAAATCTGACCCTCCTATCCCACTGGCCCCCTGCTGGCTTGAGAGATCCCTTGCCAGAGGCAGGAAAAAGGACCATCAGATTCTGTACACAGTGTTCTTCAAATGACCAGGCAGGGAAAAGTCCTGATGGCTGCCAAGAGGCTTCAGTGGGAGGGAGGCATCTCTCTGCTTTCTGCCTTTGAACAGCTGCTCTATGAATTAATAAACATCACTGTGGATACACATACATTCTTATTAAGAATTCACAAGCACATTAATCAGGCCACTCTCATGCAACTCAGGAAATTAAGGTTAGCTTTTCTCTTGCATTTTTTTTTCTGGGAAAAGTCAGGCTCAACATTAGAATGAGAAAAAAAAAAATGGCCTAAAGGACAGAGACAAGGAAGGAAGTGGACAGATTTAGATACTTTGAACAAAGAAAGTTTTAAATCAGTCCAGGTAAGACAATATTTACAATGTTCTCAGGGTTTTAAATCAAAATAAGATAGTATCTTAAATCTATTAAAAATGTACAGCAACCCCTTTGATGGTGTAATTATGTCAAAATATCAGGCAATATTTTTGTATGACTATAACAATAAGTATCCCAAGACTCACTTCCCCTGCACCGTGTGTGTGTGTGTGTGTGTGTGTGTGTGTGTGTGTGTGTGTGTATTTGTGTGTGTGTGGGGGTGTGCACTCAAGCCTGGTAAATTGAGTAATTATTCTTAGATATTTAACATGATTCGGTGACAGGTATGAGGGAAAGGGATTAGTTCTTAGCATGAAGAATGGCTTAAATGTGAGCTTGGAATAATGTGTGTCTAAGAGAGAAAAGGGTTGTATTTTATTAAAGCAATGGTACCTGTACAGATAGATCGTTCCACAGGCAGCAATGTGAATATGCATTCTTCACAGAAACAAGACAAGAAGCTTCAAAGTGCAACTGACCTTTCAATTCTCTCTATTTCAGAGAGATCTGATTACCCTTAGGCTCATCTTCAAATGTTCTTACCCTGTAAACTGCAGAACATTGTTATCACTGCTGATTCTAAGAAACCTTGCTAGGAGAGCTAAGAGAGATACAATACATGTAGTTTCTTCTAAATTTTTGTGAGTTAATGAAATGCACAGAAACTGCGACTTCTTCATATATAATTATCCTTTCATACAATGCAAAATTTCAAAGATTCGCATCATTCTCTTACTTAGAAAATGTCATGTTTTACTTGTCTTTTCTTTCCTTTTCTTTCTTTTCATTTCCTTTTTCTTTTCCTTTTCCTTTTCCCTTTCCCTTTCCCTTTCCCTTTCCCTTTCCCTTTCCCTTTCCCTTTCCCCTTCCCCCTTTCCTTTCCTTTCCTTTCCTTTCCTTTCCTTTCCTTTCCTTTCCTTTCCTTTCCTTTCCTTTCCTTTCCTTTCCTTTTCCTTTCCATTCTTTACTTATTTTTTTTTTTACTTGAGTCTATCTCTGACAATAATCTGTCCTTTCTGGAGCTCACTGTGTACAATAGGCTGTCTTTGAACGCATAGAGATCCGCCTGCCTCTGTCTCTTGAGAAAAGAAACATTTTTCTCTCCTTCAAAACCTACCATTTATGACAATAGTATCCAAGACTCATTAAATACTTTGAGTCAAGCACTACTCTTAGACCATCATACACAGCTCCTTATATATCCAGCACCCTGTGATATAGAATTGTATTACTGTTATGATTTTTTAAAAGAAGGAACTGCAAAGAAGTAGCAGTAGAATAACTCGCCTTGCCGAGATGTGAAAGCCCCTCACAGCCCAGTTGTTCTGGAGCTTATATCGGTTTTGTTAGCCACAATGGCTACTGTTGTAGTGTATCCTATCTATCATTTACTAGTATGACTTTTGTGACAACTCTATGAGAAAAGAGAAAATTTTGATACTCAGTGTATTGCATCTATACTTAAAAAGGGAAGTATCCGCAACCCTGGGAAGAAAGATTTGCTGAAAGGGATTAGATTTAATACATTGTTAGTACATCTAATAGTTCTCACTTTAAATTCAGTTGTGTCATCCCTCTGCCTCCTAGATATACAGTCAATACTAGTTTCCATGTCTGCGTGAGATAGCAGCCCCTTACCGAGGTAGCTTGAAATGATTTTGAGATGAGTATGGCTCCTTCATTGGGTTTCTTGCATTACAAGTTTCAGATTTAAATTGTTAAGAGATTAGAAGAAAAGAGCAATCAAGTCAGGCTGAAATGAAGCCAAACTTCTGAAGTTTCCTAAAGATATTTTTGAAAAAAAGCTTTTATAATTATCTTCCTCTTATTCAGTAACCCAGACATCTCACTATAGATTACAGACAATTTAGAAAGTCTCTTTATGTGAAAAGGATTCCAGTTGTCACTATCAAAAAGAAAAGAAAAAGGTAACCAGGTGCTGAATGTAAGACATACATACTGCAGATAATAATCTGGCCTATAGTAATCTATTATTATGACATGAACTTTCTTTTTGGTCAAAAGAAGTCTAAAAAAATACTTACTAGTAAATAATTGAAGACATTGATATGGACATTACATTATAAATAAATGCACATATGGATAAACGTAAGACAGTGTTTACCTATGTAGATCTATATTTTCATATACATATACCTGTATATTTGTGAGTGTATGTAGGAAAACAGATTCATACATGCACACTAACATAAGTATTCAGTCTACTGGCAAAGCTTGTGATAAATTTAAAAATGTTAAAATAGCCAGTGTTTCTAGAGTATGTCCATATTAAAAAAAAAAATAGAGAAGAAAGAGACACCAAATTCAAATTCTACATCAAGAATTATATATGTGTGTGTGTGTGTGTGTGTGTGTGTGTGTGTGTGTGTGTGTGTGTGTGTTGATTATTTATTTACTTTATATCCCCATCACAGCTTCCCATCAATCCTCTCCTTCCAGTCCTTCTCTCACCTTGAACCTATCCCCAACATCTAGCCCTTCTCAGGAAAGGGTTAGGCTCCCAAGTATATCACCCAGCAATGACATGGCAAGTTGCAGTAAGAAGACTAAGCACATTGTCTACAAGGAAGCTCAGGGAAAGGGCTCATTTTCAAGTTAAGAAATTTTTATAAATGAGTTTAAGTCAAGGAAACCTAGGTGAAAGTATAGACTGGATTAAATTCTGAGTGAATGTGGTTTATTGTTTGTTTAAAGGTAGGGAATATGTTGAGAGATAACCCACCCCCCTCCTGATTTAGGACTTCCACATTAAGACCCAGCTACACAACTGTTACATATGCACAGAGGACCTAGGTCTGTCCCAAACATGCTCTCTGGTTGGCCAAATGGCCAACTAAATAGACTCAATGAGCCTCTTTTGGCTCAGGTTAGTTGATTCTGCAGGTTCTTGTGCGGTATCCTTTACCCCTCTGATTCCTTAAATCCTTCCCTATCTTCAATAGGATTCCCCAAGCTCTGCTTGATGTTTGGCAGTGGGTCACTGCATCAGTTTTGTTCAGTTGTTGAGTGAAGCCAATCTGATGACAGTTACGCTTGGCTCCTGTCTGCAAGTATAGGAGAGTATCATTAATGGTGTCAGGGTGGGAAGAAGTTTTAAAAGGCTTTTATTTAAGATTTTCATGCAATACTATGCTGCCCCTCTCTCTCTCCACCTCTGTACTCAACCAACTTGAATCCTCTCTGTCTTTGTCTTCCTGTTTCTCTTTACATCTTTATGTGTGTATATGAGTTTAGATCTCTCTCTCTCTCTCTCTCTCTCTCTCTCTCTCTCTCTCTCTCTCTCTCAAAAATATACAAAACTACCCAGGGATCCATCCCATAATCAGCCACCAAATGCAGACACTATTGCATATGCCAGCAAGATTTTGCTGAAAGGACCCTGATATAGCTATCTTGAGTGAGGCTATGCCAATGCCTGGCAAATATAGAAGTAGATGCTCACCATCATCTATAGAATGGAACACAGGGCTGCCAATGGAGGAACTAGAGAAAGTACCCAAAGATCTGAAGGAGTATACAACCCTATAAGTGGAACAAAAATATGAACTAGCCAGTACCCCCCAGAGCTCGTGTCTCTAGCTGCATATGTAGCAGACGATGGCCTAGACGGCCATCACTAGGAAGGAAGGCCCCTTGGTCTTACAAACTTTATATGCCCCAATACAGGGGAACATCAGAGCCAAGAAGTGGGAGTGGGTGGGTAGGGGAGCAGGGCAGGGGAAGGGTATAGGTAACTTTCTTGATAGCATTTGAAATGTAAATAAAGAAAATATCTAATAAAAATAAGATAAAAAAAAAACCTAGAAAGCCATCTCTGCCTTTCCTCCTAACATAACCTCTATCCTTCTCTAGCCATTTATCTTCATAAACACTTTTTACCAGGGTCTCCTAGTGGCCTCAAGAATCTAATGACTGGGACATAGTCAGGGAATTCTCAGTATTTTTCATCAGCTCCATTATGCTCTGCCTACATTGTAGTCTATTAGCAGCTTGCTTTCAGGGACTTTTAGCTCCCTTATTCAGTTGATGAAGGACTCTGCCTCTTGTTACTAATTGAAGTTTCCATAGCCTTTTTATCCCCATCTCTCTAAAATGCTCTTTGTCCTACTATAGTATGCTTGCAGGAATCTCCCACTACCATACCATTACTTGCAGTGTACTCTGAAAACTTTATTCGGGAGTGACAATATAAGCATAAGCAAGAGGAGGTTCCCAGGGAGGGGGGAAGAGCCCAGGGGCTCTCTGAAGGTCACATGGCAATCTTCAGCTCCTGGAACCAATGGTCACAGTGTCAAAATATTCTTACTGTTATGACCACCAATGTTCTCTCGTGATTGTTTATGTAAACTAGAAAATATCCACAAAGCCATAGCTAAGCCCATGGATCCTGGCATCTCCATCCGTTCAATTATTTTCAATAAGGCCTCATGTAACTGGGGTTGTCAATAGTCATCTCATCCTTGGATGAGTGGGCATTAACCAGCTGGGAGAGCATTGACCTGATTCCTCCTGTGGGTACTGTCACAACCCACTGTCATGGCTCTTGGTATCTTTTGGAGAGGGGAGGCAGAGCTTTAGAGAAATCCTTAGGTTAATGTTGAGAATATATACCAACCTCCTTCAAACCAGGTTTATCTCACGGGGAATTCAAAGATGGTCCTTGTTATACCTTCCTCTGTAGTGCTTAGTCTCGCACCCACGCTGGTGCCCATACTGGATTCATTTTATTAAGAACCAGTATGCACAGGTCTGAATCCTATGATGCTCCTAAAGGAGAATTGTCAACCTCAGGTTCAGCAAGGCCTCTGTCAACCAAATCAAGTCTATGATAATAAACTTGCAAAGGTTTCGATGCCAAGGAATCAATCTGCTGTTTTATAAAATCAGTTATTCTAATAAAAATAAAAGGCCCCAAGGTTACTAATAATGAAATGCTTATTAAAGGTCCAAGGAGGGGCAACAAGAGGGTGTACATAGAGGACTTCAACCAATTATCAGGAGCGACTGAAAACTGTTTTCTCTGGAGCTCCAACAGTTTATGTAACTGTTGGATTTATGTTTCCACTATGCCTGATTCATTTACATAAAAGCAACATTTTTCTTGCAGAAAGAGACAGGTGCCACCTTTCTCAGCAGTCAAATCAAGTGCTCTTTGATTCTTTAAGGCAACTTGGGCAAGAGAAGTTAACTGTCTTTGCAAAGAAGCTAATGACTCAATGGAGGTTTTCACTGCCAACGCAAATTGTTGAGATAATTTGGTGGTGGTATGAAGAGAATGGGTTAAAGTTCCTCCAGTCAAACTGGCAGAACAACAGAAGTTACCAAGGAGATGCCAGCCACTGCAGGGAGGAAAAAAATCTCGCTTGATTCTAATATCTGGGGGCTATTCCAGCTCAAATACTTGTCACGAGTTATCAAGGTCAACTGAGGAACTAGGGTCACAGGAAGACACAGCAATTCTTTATTTATGTTATAATTCTTTCCTTGCAAAACTAGGGCAGAAGTGCCTGTAGCTGTGCCTGCACAAAAGTATATGGAGGCTTTAGTTCTAAATCTTTAGTAATTAATTTCTCTATTGATGGTAAAATTTCCTCCAGCAAGCATATTCATCAACTTAGTGTTGTTTACCGTTACCACAACTTCTAGGACTTCCCACACTGTTGGATGTAATAAAGGGAGGATCAGGGACAAAGGCTGAATACAACTTCTCTCTCATCATTGTCAGGACACTCCACAAACTCACGATCAGCATCATTATTTGTCCAAGCATCAGCATGTCTCATTAACCACTCTGGCAGATAGCATGCTCCTTCAGCATCCTGTAGAAAAAACACAACATGCCCTCTCTCTTCCCTACACTCAGAGAGTTCCTTAACATTGAAATTTTAAATTCCTTGTGGTGTATGGGGATATTACTCCCCCTTTTTTGCATCAAAAAGCCAATTTTTTGGAGTGCAGTGCACATGTTCAAAAATTCCTTGAACCGTGGATTATAAGGAATTCCAGTTTTATGTTCAGTTTCAAATTTCTTACAAAATTGTATAAAGTTGTTTCCAGTATAAGCAGGACCATTATCTGTTTTATAGGCTGATTGGCTTGTTCCACAGACCCGTGACATAATGTAGGACTGCCAGCCATGCCCTGAGAAAGAACCATCCATTGATACCCCTTCATTGGCTCTTCAAAATTAATAGAAAGCACACTGAAAGCAAATCTTTTCACAATCCTGAGGATGCAAAGGAATAGTAAAGAAACAATCTTTTAATTCTTCTGCTATATTATAATATTCTTTATGAATGTCTCCACCTGCTTGATTTTTTAAGATTTCAAAACACTGGATACAGCACACAATTCTATTATCTGTGCTCAAGCAGGAGGAAATTCAAAAGAATAAACATATGATCCAATCATATATTTCTCTCCCATAGAGGGGCTGTTTATAAATATAGTAGATGTATTCTTTATGAGATGCATGCATAAATTCATAGGAAATACAAATGCATGCATAGGAGCAATTTTAACAACTTATCTTTAGTATAATGATTAACAATTTTACCTACAAAGTTTACTGTGTAATAGACCAAGTACCAAAATTTTGTAATAACCAATTTAATTGCTGTTTGAGACAAGAAACAGACATCTCATCAGGTGTTTAAGACTTTTTTTAAAATATCTTCATGATTTTATCTTATAATTTTTGAATAACACAACAGCTTCATAATAGAATGTTAAAACTTTACTTGGAGATGAAGAAAAATGTTTCCACATTAATGTTCTCTTTTACCAAAGAATTGCTGTGGGCACATTGAGATACAATAACTAAAATAAGCAGCTAATGTTTAATTACCACTGATGACAATAGATAACAATTGATTATAGAAGCTTCCTGTACTCTATATGGAGTAGGCAGGCCAGATTGTAATGCCTTTAGAAGTACCACAGCAGCATGGACATTTTATGATATTAAATTTAAACTCTATTTGAACAACATCTGAATAGATCTGTAATAATATTGTTTTCTCTTAAAAATAATTCTTAGGAGGCAAGGGGAGGGGAGATCC
>LR753316.1:2647388-2701614 GCA_902729485.2 Mus minutoides | reverse complement strand
GCCAGCAAGATAATGCTGAAAGGGACCTGATATAGCTGTCTCATGGGAGGCTATACCAGTGCCTGGCAAACACGGAAGTGGTTGCTCACAGTCAGCTATTAGATGGAACACAGGACTCCCAAGGAAGGAGCTAGAGAAAGTACCCAAGGAGCTGAAGGGGTCTTCAACCCTATAGGTGGAAGAATAACATGAACTAACTGGTTCCCCCTGCGCTCATGTCTCTAGCTGCACATATGGAAGAAGATGGCCTAGTTGGCCATCATTGGGAGGAGAGGCCCCTTGGTCATACAGACTTTATATGCCCCAGTACAGGGGAACGCCAGGGCCATTATGTGGGAGGGGCTGGGTAGGGGAGCAGGGCGGGGATGCGGGAGGGTAAGGGGAAATTTCTGGATAACATTTGAAATGTAAATGAAGAAAATATTTAATAAGGAGAAAAAAATTTAAAAAAAACCAAAAAACAATGACTTTATGAAATTCTTAGACAAATGGATGGATCTGGAGGATATCATCCTGAGTGAGGTAACCCAATCACAAAAGATCACAAATGATATGCAATCATTTATAAGTGGATACTATCCCAGAAGCTCAAAATACCCAAGATAAAATTCACAAAATACATGAAACACAAGAAGAAGGAAGACCAAAGTACTTCGGTCCTTCTTAGAAGGGGGAACAAAATACCCATGGAAGGAGTTACAGAGACAAAGTGTGAAGAAGAGACTGAAGGGATGACCATTCAGAGACTGGCCCACCTGGGGATCCATCCCATAAATAATCACCAAACCCAGACATTATTGTGGATGTCAACAAGAGCTTGCTGACAGGACCCTGATATAGCTGTCTTCTGAGAGGCTCTGCCAGTGCCTGACAAATACAGAAGTGGATGCTCACAGCCATCCATTGGACGGAGCACAAGGTCTCCAATGAAGGAGCTAGAGAAAGTACCCAAGGAGAAGAAGAGGTTTACAGCCCCCTAGGAGGAATATCAATATGAACTAACCAGTACCCCCAGAGCTCCCTGGGACTAAAGCACCAACCAAAAAAAAACAAAACAAAAAAACAAAAAAAAAACCCACATCTATTACGTAAATCACCACAGCAAGCTTGTTCAAATATGCTAAAATCAGAAAAAATGGAATTTTAAATTAGAAGCATGTAGACAGAAAAAAAGTTCTTAAACAAAATTATACAGTTATTGAGTACATTATTTTTTCTGGTGAAGTAAATAATACCACATGAAGATTATGGTAACAGAAACAGAGCATGTTATGAAATTTCATTGTAATCCATGTATGTGAAACTATGTATATATCCATATGTATTTGCATATAATTGTGTCAGAAGTTATGGAGAGAAAATATCACTGTCCTACCAGTAGTGAAAGGTTTATGAGTGATGATATTCCTTCTTTACAGATCATAGGTACTTGACATATTTTTGTTAAAATGCAGTTTTGAGAAAAAATAAATGTTGCACAATGTAAATGAAATTTGAAAATAAAACTGCTGTAAACTACTAAAAAAAAAAACAAACAAAAAAAACCATGGTGGAATTCATGGCTCTAGCTGCATATGTAGCAGAGGATGGTCTAGTTGGTCATCAATGGGAGGTCCTGTGAAGGTTCTATGCCCTAGTATAAGAGAATGCCAGGGCCAGGAAGTGGGGGTAGGTGGATTGGTGAGCAGGGGAAGGAGTGAAGCAATAGGGGCCTTTTGGAGAGGAAACTAGGAAAGAGGATAACATTTGTAATGTAAAAAAGAAAATATCTAATAAAAAAAGAAAATGTAAGAGTGTAACCAATTACTACATATTATTAAAACATATGAACAAAAATTGCAAAAAATTCATAGAATATATTGTATCATTGCAATATACATATATATTTATTTTATGTTTATTTTATTTAAATGTTTATTTTTAAAAAGCATATATAAAAAAGAAAAAAAAAACCCTAAACATCAAGAACAACAGGGCATGTAACTAAACAGAGAGTTCACAAACAATGAACATTAAAGGAAAAAAAAATGTCAACATCCTTAGTTATCTGGGAACTGTAAATTAAAATTACTTTACAAGAGCCAGGAAATTGAAATAGCCTAGATATACCTTAGCTGATAAATGAATAATAAAGCTTTGTAATATTTTCAGAATGAAATATTATTGTCATTAAGAAATATGGAATTTGAAGATAAATAGATGTAGCTGGAAAAAATAATTCAGAATAAGGCAATCCAGATCCAGAAAGAGAAATATTACATAGAAAAGGATGAAATCAGGCCCATAAGTATCAGCTTTTATAAAAAATAACTTTAAATTAATTTGAACTTTAAAAATTCTTTAAAATTAAACAATTAATTTATGAAATTCTTGAGCAAATGGATGTATCTGGAGGATATCATCCTGAGTGAGGTAACCCAATCACAAAAGAAGTCACTTGATATGCACTCACTGTTAAGTGGATATTATCCCAGAAACCTAGAATACCCAAGATACAACTTCCAAAATATAAAAAAATCAAGAAGGAAGACCAACATGCGGATACTTCATTCCTCCCTAGAATAGAGATTAAAATATACACGGAAGGAGTTGCAGAGACAAAGTTTGCAGAAACAATGATGGACCATCCAGAGACTGCCCCACCCAGGTGGTCCATCACATAATCAGCCACCAAATGCAGACACTACTGCATATGTCAGCAGGACATTGCTGAAAGGACCCTGATATAGCTTTCTCCTGTGAGGCTTTGACAGTCCCTGACAAATACAGAAGTGGATGCTAACAATCATCTATAGGGCAGAACATAGGGTCCCCAATGTAGGAGCCAGAGAGAGAACCCAAGAGCTGTAGGGGTCTGCAACCCTATAGATGGAACAACAATATGAACTAATCAGAATCTCCAGAGCTCACGTCTCTAGCAGCATATGTATTAGAAGTTGGCCTTGTTGGCCATTACTAGGGAAGAAAGGCCCTTGGTCTAGCCATGTTTGTAAGCCCCAGTACAGGGGAATGCCAGGGCCAAGTAGTGGGAGTAGGTGAGTAGGGTAGCAGGGTGGGGGGAGAGTATAGGGGACTTTTGGGATAGCATTTGAAATGTAAATGAAGAAAATATCTAATAAAAAAAGAAAAAAATATTTAAAATTAAACAACTTTTAAATTTTCAAAGACTTCAATTTAAAACCTGAAACACTAAAACAGCTTCTATACAGCTAAGCAAAGAATTAAGTTAAAAAAAGAAACTCAGCATAGGAAATAACCATCGCCAGCTACACACCTGATAAAGGATTAATATCCAGGATATATAAGAAGCTCAAAAGTAAAAATCAAGAAAACAAAGAACCTGGTTTGGGCTATGGATCTGAACAGAGAGTTCTCAAGAGAGAAATCAAAATCCTAGGAGATATTTCAAAAAGTATTCATCAACTTTAGCAGTTATGGGAATGGAAAACAATACAACTTTGAGAGTTCATCTTCCTGCAGTCAAAATGGCTGAGACCAACCAAACAGCTTAGAACAAACACTGGTAGAGATGTAGGCAAAGGAGAACACTTATTCACTGTTTGTAGGAATGCAAACTAGTGAGGCCACTCTGCAAACAAGTGTGGAGAAGCCTCAAAAGGCTGAAATACAAATTACCATATTTCCTGGCTATACCACACGCTGCCCTTGGAATATGCTCAAATAACTCAATATCCTATTCAACAGAGACTTTCTTGGCCTCCTTGCTGCCCTTACACAATAACTAGGAATGGTACCACTGTAAATAGTCACCAACAAATGAATGGGTAATGAAAATGTGGTACATATTCACAGTAGAATTTTGTTCATCTAGAAAGAAAAATTAAGCAAGAATTTTTTAAGTGAATGGATTAACTAGGAAATCTTATGTTAAGGAAGGTGGCTCAAATCCATAAGACAAACACTACATGCTGTCTCTCATGTGTGGCTCCTAGCCTCAAATCTTCAGATGAGAATATCTAATATGGAGTAATTCCAGAATTCAAGAAAGTCAACAGGGAACATGAAGGGAAGCTGAGAGGGAAAAAGCAGTCTATGGGTGGTGATATGAAGGTAGAAAAGAAGAAAACAGGGAGGGACTGTGTAGGAAGACGGCAGGGAGGACTGGCAAATAACAACAGTTCTGTTCCTCTAGAAAAATGTTGGCACACATGCACATGTGCACACACACACCATTCTGGCTAGTTTTATATTAACTTGACATAAGCTAGAGTCATGTAAGAGGAAAAAACCTCAACTGACAAAATGCCTATGTAAGATCAGGCCTGTAGGGCATTTTCTTAATTAGTGATTAATATGGGATGGCTTAGCCCATTGTGGGTGTTGCCTTCCTTGTGCTTGTGGTCACTCTACAAGAAAGCAAGATGAGCAAACCATGAGCCTCTGCATCAGCTCCTTTCTCCTAGTTCCCACCCTGCTTGAGTACCTATCCTGACTTCCTTCAATGATAATTATGGAAGTATAACCCTTTTCTCCCCAAGTTGCTTTGACTGTGGTATTTCACTACAACCATTGTAATCATAACTAGGACAGACAATACTCACCCCCTCCCCAAAATACACACTTGACAAAGTTATGCCACTTGGGCTGACAATGTCCATATAACAGGAAAAAAATCCAATAACAATAAAAACCCATACCATGCATAGAAACCTGTTTTTGATTTGTGGGTCAGAGGAGTTCAAGAAACTCCCTAAACAATATAGGCCAATTATGTTGCCCCAGCTTACCTCCTAGAGGTTGAAAGTTAAGTCAATATTGCTTAAGACCTTACACTTAGACACAGGACTAGGAGGATTTTGGCTGGATCTACTAAAAAACCTCCTGCATAAGATCTAGTTTTCATAGAATCAGAAGGTACTAAGCAATCTGCCTAGAAAGGAAAGCAATAAATAATCTCACCCAGCTGTGATGCCTTTAAACCACAACAGTGACCAACATGTTCAATACTGGTACTTATATTGGTAACCAACAGCTAATTTAACTTCAGTTCTGATCAGCAGGATGGAAATAATGCCTTGTAATAAAAACCTAGCTAACCACCCAGGAGAAAGGCCATGAATCTTAGAAGAAACGTACTATTGTCACTTTAGAAGACCACATAATTCTTTTTTTATTAGATATTTTCTTCATTTACATTTCAAATGCTATCCCCCAAGCCCTCTATACCCCTACCCTGTTCCCCAACCCACCCACTCCTGCTTCCTGGTTCTGGCATTCCCCTGTACTGGGGCATATGATCTTCCCAAGACCAAGGGCCTCCCATTGGTGGCCGGCTGGGCCACCTGCTACATATGCAACTAGAGACACAGCTTTGGGGGGTACTGGTTAGTTCATATTGTTGCTCCGCCTATAGGGTTGAAGATCCCTTTAGCTCCTTGGGTACTTTCTCTAGCTCCTTCATTCATTGGGGGCCCTGTGTTCCATCCAATAGATGATTGTGATCATCCACTTCTGTATTTGCCAGGCACTGGCATAGCCTCACAAGAGAGAGCTATATCAGGGTCCTGTCAACAATATTTTTCTGGCATATGCAATAGTGTCTGGGTTTGTGGTTGGATATAGGATGGATCCTCTGATGGGGCAGCCTCTGGATGGTCCTTCCTTCCATCTCAGCTCCAAACTTTGTCTCTGTAACTCCTTCCATAGGTACTTTGTTCCCCGTTCTAAAAAGGAGCAAAGTATCCACACTTTGGTCTTCCTTCTTTTTGAGTTTCATGTGTTTTGCAAATTGTATCTTGCATGTTCTCAGTTTCTGGGCTAATATCCACTTATCAGTGAGTGCATATCATGTGTGTTCTTTTGTGATTGGGTTACCTCACTCAGGATGATATCCTCCAGATGCATCCATTTGCCTAAGAATTTCATAAATTCATTTTTTAATAGCAGAATAGTACTCCATTGTGTAAATGTACCACATTTTCTGTATCCATTCCTCCGTTGAGGGACATCTGGGTTCTTTCCAGCTTCTGGCTATTATAAATAAGGCTGCTATGAACATAGTGGAACAAGATCACATAATTCTTAACAGTATTCTAAATATTTATCCTTATATCCACAGTTAAATGTATTTCTCATCCCTCATTAAGGAACATTTTCTTTGTGCCAAACAGAAACCATTATGGAAAATTACAAGTGATCAAAACGCAGAGAACGGAATGTGGATCTAAGACAAAGCTCCAGCAACTAAGGTTTGGGGAACATCATGGAAGAGGGTCGGATACCTGTAAGAGCTGAAAGACTACAAAGTTTGCCTTGAGACTGTGTCTTCTAGAAATGACAGGAATGCTCTACCCAAGATACTGCAACAATATGGCTGCCTATATAAGACCTAACCCATTAATCTTTTCCAGAAATGAATCTTGGTTATCAAATACCAAGTGATTTGCCCTGAAAAACTACACAAGCAATATTAAACAGACTCTGTAGGTTGAATTTATGTTTATGTGTTTATATCTATGTAACAATGACAATCCAAGAAAAAAGTGGCCATCAATCTGAAAGGGAGTAGGAGATGGAGGGAGGTAGAGAGAGGGCCATGGGAAGCGTTGGTGAGAGGTAAGGAAGAGGGAAACAAACGTAATTATTTTCAATTAATTATTTTCAATTTAAAATTTCAGATCTTCAGTCATGCTTTAAAGTCTGACAATTAGAAGCTTATCTCCTGGTTTAATAATTTTACTTGCCCAAGTATGTAAAATACACTGGAAATAATTGATATTTTTATCTTAGACCAAGCTTAAAGTAAGACATTTTAGAACATTTGATTTTGATGTCTCTTTCTGAAAGCAACATCTTCTTCTACAGTGAACACATATCAGTATTTTCAATTTTAGTTTTTAAGTGAAATATAGAGTCAAAACCATAAATAAGGATAGTTTTTTTTTAATGTTTATACTTGTTTATTATGGAATCTGTCTTGCTCTATATGCAAATATTCCAAAATAAAAAAATCCAAAATCTGAAACAATCCTGTCCTCAGGCATGTCACGAGATATACACAATTACTTGAATGATTTTATCTTTGTCATATATAAATAGAATGTATGATATATGTGATATATTTGAAATATAGAGAATACAAAGTGTGTATGTTTGTGCTTCTGTGTGTATGCACTCAGGTATACATAGTTACATTCATATACTATATTATGTCACATATAGAATTCACATGTATACATGTAAAAACACAAAAAGAAAGATGTTCACATATGATGTAAATATCAATGTAAAGAGACAATGCTGATAGATTTAAGTTCAAGTCTTATATTTTTGTTTCTCCACATGAAACTTAAACCTTGCTGCTGCATGTGGAAGCAGGAAGCTTCATGAATAAACGGCAGCTTGTTGACCTTGTAAACAGAAATGGCACTGCCTGTCACCACCGAGAATATGATGATGTCTGTACTGTCCTTTTAAAAAGTAAATTATGACTAAAATGAGATAAATGGCTTTTGTTAAAGTTCAGTTCAAGTTTAAATTCATTTGTTTCAGTTTATCAACTTGGAAGCAATTTTACCTCAGCACATTTGGTGTGTATATTATCAAGCTTTGCCAAATTCAATCCATCATAGTTGAAGGTTAAAACAATAATCGTTTCTTCATTACTGAAATGCAAGTACAGTTCAAGTAGATGTTTATCTAAGGTAAGTTATTATCCTTTTACTGAAGAAGTTGGAAAAGTTATACCAAATATGCTACAATTTCTAGAAGCTAAGCACCTTATCTGGAAGATGAATGTGTTATAATAAATCATGTAATATTTTTGAGGGAGAGGGCATCACAAACCAATCTGTGATGCTGCCGAATGCTAGTGGACCAGTTTATGAGCCCTTTCCCACCTAGTTTTCAATGCCCAAGATGCTCCATAGCACCCTGGTCATGTCTGGCAGTGGAAATGAGAAAGAGAGAAAGAGAATGGGGATAGATTTCTTCAGTATAAAAGCACCAGAACCACAGTAAAGCAAGGAATGTGGGCATCACTTCCCCAGGGAACAGTACATATACTCCTCACCACAACACCACACATATATCACACACTCCTACTTACATACCACACTCATACTGTAATATTAAATATTTACTACACATATATTCACACCCTACTATTATCACAGCACATATGTACTATACACACCACATATACACCCAATGTACCATACACACACACACACACACACACACACACACAGAGGCATAGACACTGATATCACATACACCATACATAATATATACCATATACATGTACACATAGACATAAAAGCAAACATGTCACATTCCCTATAGAACACCTACACATATACTACATATACACATACCTGGAACATATATCACAACCCAGGAACGAAGAATTATCTCAAGACACACTCAGATTTCATAGAAATGAAGTAAATACCATTTTGTCCATCACAGTGCTTCATCACAATGAATTTTTGAGGTAATATATACTTTGAAAACATGGTGAATGTTGAACATATTCATTACAGTTCATATTAGGAATCTGGAACTGAAAAATCAGAAACAGAGTTCTAGATGCCTAAACTTACCCTTAGCAATATGTAAACTTAGACTATATAGAATTGAGAGCAGAGTGTGTTGCTAAAGTATACCACACATCATTTGGATATAAACAATATTATATAATTGCACAAAGTATTTTCAAATTGTGTATTTTTCAAGGATGCAGTATATTGTGGAGGACAGTGTTCTTTGAAGACACAATACATCTGTAAAACATTCTAACTGATGTAGTTTTGGGAGTACTTACCCTGAGCCAGAGTCTAACAATTTCTATTTAAATGGCCTCTGTCATCATAAGCTCTAGGAAGAACTTCATATATGCTAACAAAGATCTACCATCCTTTAGGAAGTTTCTGGTTTTTGTCAATATGCAGAAATAGTGGTGTAAAAAACAAATAAATCATGACTTAAGTTAGATAAATGGCTTTTGTTTCTCATAGAAAAAGAAATAAAAATATGGAATTTTAAAGACAATGACAAATGATTAAATAAAAAATAAGACATATTCACTCAGGAGTCTGACAGATATTTTGAAGAAATCTGGCAGTGTTTAGTTTCCTGGGGCTCTGACTTTAGCAATCTCTGCAAAAGAACAGAGATCAGCCCAAGGCCTTCTCAGTTGGAAAGAGTAATTGGATACAGCAACTCCTTCCTTTTGAGAACTCTAGGACATGGAAGAGAAAGTTCACAGTAAAGAGAGGGCTAGAAAACAAATCCTGCAAAAACAACTAAAAGAATGCTGTGTGCCTGGCTTTGGTGGGATATGGAAAACCACAGACCTAGCTACTTAAGTAAAAAGGCCATTTTCAAATAACAACATGTTAACAGGATGTGGATACCCATATGAGCTTGGCACTGGAATTAATATCACACTCATACATGTTTATACATACACCACAAATAAAGTTAAAGTTTTAGTTAAAAGTGTTCTACAAGTGACACAGGACAATAATTAAGCAAGAGAGAGAACATTATTCTAAAATGTGTGAGAGACCATAAAGAGAAGAAAATTATCTGACCACAAAATAGTGTAAGCCAAGAAAGAATGGTTATAGACTACAAAATACTTAGCAAAATAAAAGCTAAAATGTGCATTTCTAATTTATGGCTAATAAGTACAAAAACTGAGCAAGGAGATTAGATAAAGAATTCGCATAACATCTTGGGATAAGAACACAATAAGTGAAGCAAATACTTCATTTGTGTGCACTAAACAACAGGTCATGTACATCTGAAGATAGTTGTGAATAAGTTGCTGAGTCTGTAGAACAAAAAGACGATGGAGGACAGTGAACTAAGCTGAGGAAGAAGCAGTGAGCTGACTGGGAGCCTGCAGTGTCCAAGAGCTGAAAAAGAAATCCTCCCATATTTCTGAATCAAAATAAAATTTTGTCAGAACAAGTAAAGTAAAGTTTACCCCTGCATATGTGATGGAAACCATGCACGATACTAATTTAATAAATAGGAATATTTGAAAGGCATTGATTATCTGCATGGAAATGTAGTATGCTGATAGATGCCTTCGGTTGGTGATTAGTGTCACTAAAACGAAGATAAAGGAAAAGAAAATAAGCACAAAGTTAGGGAGGTAAGGTGAACAATTCTAATTCTAAACAATGGGGTAGAGGTAAGTGTCCCAGACGCTGTCCCTGTGATAAACACTGTGATCAAATGCTACTGGAAGAAGAAAGCTTATTTGGGTTATAGGTCCATTATTTAGGGAAGTTGGGGTAGGAATTCAAGCACAACCTTGAGGCATAAACAATGGAGGAACACTACTTGCTGGCTCACTTCCTTGTATCTTGCTCAGCTATCATATTTATACTGTCAAGGACCACCTGTTCAATGCTACCACTGTCCACACTGGGCTACTCTCTGACCGTCAATCAGTAAGGAAGAGAATGTCCCACAGACATGTCCTCAGGCCAATCTGATGGATGCAATTCTTCATCTGAGAATCCCTCCTTGAAGGTATATCTGTGTCAAGCTGACAAAAGCTAAACAGCAAAGTAAGCCATTCTGAGACAAATACAATGTCCACTAAAAATATACTTCAGGAAGAAAGCAATCTTTGAAAATGAAAGACTGACATTGCAACTAAATAGACATTAAATCACAAAAGCAAATACAGCTTCTTTTTTTTTTAATTAGATACTTTCTTTATTTACATTTCAAACATTATCTCCTTTCCTAGTTTCTCCTCCAAAAATTTCCTATCCTCTCCCTCTGCCCCCTGCTGCCCAACTCACCCACTTCTATTTCTGGCCCTGGCATTCCCCTATACTGGGGCATAGAACCTTCACAGGACCTAGGGCCTCGTCTCCCATTGATGACCAACTAGGTCATCCTCTGCTACATATACAGCTAGAGCCACAAGTTCCATCATGTGTTTTCTTTGATTGGTTGTTTAGCTCCAAGGAGCTCTGGGGGTACTGGTTAGTTCGTATTGATGTTCCTTCTATGGGGCTTCAGACCCCTTCAGCTCCTTGGGTACTTTCTCTAGCTCCTTTCATTGGGGACCTTGTGTTCCATCCAATGGATGATTGTGAGCATCCACTTCTGTATTTGCCAGGCACTGGCAGAGCCCCTCAGGGGACATCTATATCAGGCTCCTGCCAACAGGCTCTTTTTGGCATCTGCCATAGTGTCTAGGTTTGGTGGTTGTTTATGGGATGGATCCCCAAGTGGGACAGTCTCCGGATGATCGTTCCTTCCGTCTCTACTCTGAACTTTGTCTCTGTAACTCCTTCCATGGGTATTTTGTTCCTCCTTCTAAGAAGGATTCTGAGTTTCTGGGCTAATATCCACTTATCAGTGAGTGTTGAAAAATTACTAATATTTAAAAACTAGGTGGAGAAAAGGGATGGGTAATTGTGGTCAGAATGTAAATGTGTGTGTGTGCACGCGCGTGTGTGCGCGTGTGCGTGTGTGTGTGTGTGTGTGTGTGGTTAATGGTTACAGTTTCTCTGACATTTCTATAAATAATTTTACTTCTTCCTTTTCTATTTTAAGCCCTTTTATGTTTTTCTTCAGATACTATAAGACCAGAAAGTTGGAAACCATTCTCTTGTTCCTGATGAGAAAGAAAATAGTTTTTATTTTTCTACATTTAGTATGATGTTAGCTATAAGCTTGTCTCACATAGTCTTTATTACATCAAGGTTTGTTCCTCTATACCTAGTTTCTTAGGGATTTATATCATGGCATAATGTTCTGACAATGGACTTTTGGCCTCACTTAAGGTTATCATGTAACATCTGTCCTTAAGTCTTATTTGCATGTAGTAATATATTTAGGTATTTATTTACACTGACCCATTCTTGCAACTCTGTGATGAAAACAGCAGGTTATAGAATGTGTTCATTTTTTACATGTCCTTGAATTTGGCCTGAAAGTATTTCATTAAAAATTGTATAATTACATTCATTAGGGAAATTGGAGTTTGGGGATTTTTGTTACTGTTGTTGAGACATGCTACAGGATAATGCTGGTTGGATAGAGTATGGCAGTTGCCTTTTCCTTTTTTATTTTATGATGTCAACTTTTTATTTATTTGTTTTTTATTTAGTTTTCAGTAAAATTTGGCAATAAATTTAACTGCTCTGGGATTTTCTTGTTTTTAAGACTCTGTTAAATAGTAAACAACAAAACAAACAAAAAACCCACAAAATACTCAGGTAAACCATAAGCAAGGAGTCTAATGGCTTCTGAAGGGAAACTTCAGAATACTCAAGATATACTGAAGATAACAGTAAAAAATAGGATGCTTCCAACAATGAGTGAATATTATAACAAACCATTGTATTTTCAAATGGTTTCAAATGGAATCTACAGATTGAATTCAATCCCAATCAAAACACCAATATTCCTCACATATGTACAAAAATGGATAATGTGTACTGATTTATTTCTGTGTCTTCTATTCTAAACCATTGATCTATATGTCTGATGTATATGACATCCAAACGTACCCAACTGTCATAGAAAGCCAAAGCAGAAAGAACAGTGTTGAGATTATAGGATTTGACCTCAGATTATTCCACAGAGCCACGTCTTAGCTACTTTCCTGCTGTTAAAGCACCATGATCAAAGGGAACTCAAAAAAAGAAAACATTTACTTGAGTATCCAGTAAGCAGAATATTAAACCTCATAATGGTAGGGTGAAGGCATGGTGGCAGGTGTAGCAAAGAGCCATTTCCCAATTGCAAGCAGGAGGCAGAGAAAATCAACTCAAAACGACATTAGTCTTTTAAAATCATAAATCAGCTAGTGACATAGCTCCTCCAGGAAAGCAGCACCTTGTAATCCTCCCCAAACAGCCACAAGAAACAAGTATTCAAATGCCCAAGACATGTTGGAATGTCCCATCCAACCACTACAACATACTAACAAAAACAATAATGTATGATACTACATCAGACTTGTGGACCAATGGTTTAGAGTACAAGACCCAGAAATAAACCAGCATATGTTATCTTTGACAAAGTTGTCAAAATGTGCATGGCTGGGGAGAGGGGAGCACTTCAGCAAGTAACACTAGGAAAACTGAATATCTTCAGATAAAATACTAGAAACATATCCCTCACTTTTCACAGAAATCAATTCAAAATAATTAAAAATAATAATGTAAGACTTGCATATGAAACTGCTAGAGAAAAACTCTTCCAAATATAGGGCTGAAGAGCGCTTGCTGCTCCTGCAGAGGACCTGGGTTCAGCTGCTCACACCACATGGAGGCTCACAACCAATTGTAACTCCATTTTAGGTGATTCAACATCTTCTGATCTCCGTGGGCACCTGGCATTCATGTGGTATACATATATACATGCAGGTAAGATAATTACATCTATAAAATTAAACAAATCTTTTAAAAACCTTTAAAGATCTAGGGATAGACAAGGACTTTCTGAAAGACTTCCAATGACTCAGGAAATAATTATAAGACTGCCTAATTTGATAACATGATCTGGCACAGGCAGGAAAGGAAATAATTGTGGAACTGAAGGATCAGCCAACAACATGGGGTAAATTGTTTTCCAACAGGTGTATACCTAGACTCTATTAAAAATAAAAAATAAACACCAAGAAGAACTCCTATCAATTAATAAATGTGCTAATGAAAAGACAGGAAAATACAATTGGACAATAACTATTTGAATAAGTTTTCAACATCCTTTCCACTCAACTGACAGATGCCATTCAGGAATTAACTGTGGCCAGAAAGCATCTCCAAATGGTCTATCCCCAGGTGGCACAAACATGAAAAAAGGCAAAGTATCCTTCTTTTCTGATGATGTGATCATTCATATGAATGATTATATAATATATTATCTATATATATATATATATATATTATATATATATATATATATATATATATATATATAACCTTAAGTCCACCAGAGAACTCTAAGAGATGAGAGAATTTTTCAGCAGAGTAGTAGTATATGTAATCAACTTACAGGACCCAGAAGACTTCCTATACACTGAAGACAACACATTGAGAAAGAAATTAGAGAAGCAATCCCATTCAAAATAGCCTCAATCAATAAATAAAACATCTTGGAATAAATCTAACCAAAGAAATTATGTATCCCTACAAGAAAAACATTTAAAATGCCAAAGAAGACATAGGTGTAGCAAATGTAAAAAGGAAAGAAATCCTATGTTCACTAACTAGAAGAATTAATACTATAAAAATTCCCATGCTACAGAAAACAATCTATAGCTGCTATGCAATCTTAATTTTAAAAAGCAACTCACTTTTCACAGAAATAGAAAAACTAGTCTCAAAATCATTTAGTTACAACAGATTGCTAAAGTAATGCTAAACACAGAAAACATAGTCAGAAGTTCACCATATTGGACTTCATGTTACACTATGAACATACTAACAGCATGGTGCTCACATATAAAAGGACACAGAGACCTGTGGATTAGAGTTATGAGAATTAGGAGTCCACATAGCTTCAGCATGTTGAACACTGATGATGCTGGGGAAAGCATATGTGTACATTGAGTAGAGTAAAATTTGACCCTTGTTTCTCATGCCTCACAAGGATCAACTCCAAGTGGATCAAAAGCCTCAAGGTAAAAGCAGAAATCCTGAAATATCTAGAGAAAAAGGCAGGGAGTATACTACAAAATATAGGAATAATTAAGGGGCTCTTATTGATACCAGTTGCTTATAAATATGGTGAACCATTAGCAAATAGGACTTCATAAAATCAAAAGGAAAGCAAAGGAAACTGCCAATATAGTAAAGAAGCCTCTTAAAGAACAGAAGAAAAAAACTTTCCAGCTTTACATGTAATATAGAACTAATATCTCAAAATTAAACATTATAAATGAATTTATAATTAATAAGCCATGGATCTAATCAGAGAGTATTCAACAAAAGAAAAAATGACTAAAAACCATTTTTTACAATATTCATCATACCTAGCTATCATTGAAATTCAAATTAAATCTACTTGGAAATTTCATCTTATTCAAGTCAAAATGGTTACTATCAAAAAAAATTGAAAAAGAAAACAATTGAAATCAACAATGTAGGCAAATACTAATTCATGGTTGGTAGAAATGAAAACTGGGACAACCACTAAGGAAATCAATGTGGAGTTTCTCAAAAAGCTAAAAATAGAACTACCATATGGCCAAGCTATACCACTTGTGGGCATTCATTCCACAGGACTCTACAGTATATAACAGAGGCACCAGTACATCCATGTTCATTGCTGTGCTTTTCAAAATAACGAGAAAATGAAAGTACCCATGAGCTGGGTGTGGTGGCGCACACCTTTAATCCCAGCACTCGGGAGGCAGAGGCAGGTGGGTTTCTGAGTTCGAGGCCAGCCTGGTCTACAAAGTGAGTTCCAGGACAGCCAGGGCTATACAGAAAAAACCCTGTCTCGAAAAACAAAACAAAACAAACAAACAAACAAAAAAGTACCCATGAAATGTTTACCATTTGATGAAGGGATACAGAAGATGTGGTACTATAAACAATGAAATTCTGTTTAGCACCAAAGAAAACTAAGATAATGAAAACTTTAGGAAAACATTCAGAATTGAAAAATATTATCATTTAGGGCCAGAAGCCCACATAGACTAATGTTGTTCTCAGCCTGGTTCAGAGAAATTTTTTCTTTAAAGAGAGGGATAATTAATACAGATTCTCTGGTCAAAATGCTTAGAGTAGGTGAAAAAAGACAGCATATTTAACAAATAGTTCTCTTTCAACAAGAGGTCAGCATGTAGACAAATGCAAATCAATTCATTCTTATCTCCTGGTACAAAGCTCAAGTCCAAGTGGATCAAGGACCTTCACATAAAACCAGGTACACGGAACTTATAGAGGAGAAAGTGTGGAAGAGCTTCAAACACAAGGGGAAATTTTCCTGAACAGAACACTAATGGCTTATGCTCTAAGGTCAAGAATTGACAAATGGGACCTCATAAAATTGCAAAGCTTGTGTTAGGCAAATGGCAGTGTCAACAGGACAAAATGGCAACCTTCATAGACAATTCAGAATGGCTATCTGGATTTATTATCATTTAGAGCCTTTCTAATCAACTTTCCCCCTATTACCTACCTTCTCTTGGTCTTCTGCTCTGCTACCTCATTCCTCAAAATATTACCTGTGGATTCTCCAAATATAACTGAGGATACCATGTTAATAACCAAATGAAAAAAGCAAGGAACTTCTACTCAGGACTATGACAGAACATACAATGTATAACCCAAAGGATGGAGTTTTGATGCAGTGGCTGTAGCAGTGTCCAGTGGGCAGAAAACATTAGCCTTGCCTCTGTCGCTTCAGCAGCTCACTTGGGAAAGGAAGGGTTGCTAAATGTTTATATAACATGCTTCAGTTTACAATTTGACTTGAATTTCTTGTCTCTTTGAGCCCTTCATGTGAAATACTTAGTAAATTCACATTGTATGTTCCCACTGAAGTCCCTGGACAGCAATGTCTACAGAGCCTATAGCCTACATCCTCCTTGGTTTCCAAGTGACAAAGTTATTGTTCACAGCTGCCTGCTCTAGTACATACTGAGCTTCACCTAGATCTCTGGGTCTTTGTTTAATCAGAAGTGATCTGAGCTAACTATTATAAAATTTGTCTGTGCGTGTGCATGTGTGTGTTAAGTTATAATAGTTATTTTGCCTCCTAGTTCAGATAAATGCAATGTTTTAAAAAAATACTTCCTGAAAGATAAGGAGATGGCTGAGTATTTAATAGAACAGGCTGTTCTTCCAGAGGATCTCGGTTCTATATTCAGCACCCAATGGGTGCACACAGCCCTCTGTAACACCAGGTCCAGGAGATCCAACTTGCTCTTCTGGCCTCTGTGGGCATGTATACATATCACACACAGACATATATGCAGATAAACCACCCATATACATAAGATAACAAATAAATCTGAAAAATAAAATAATATTTCTTCTGTTCGGCGTCACTGCCCTGAGCAGACCTTGGGCATTAACTCCTCAGCCAGTCCCACAATACCCAGAGGAAGCTCCTCTCCCACGTGCTCTAACACGCCCAGGATTCCAGGATCCCAGGATCTCAGGATTCCAGAAGCTTGGTCACACAAAGATCTCAGGTTCCCAGAGGCAGCTTAATTCCCAAGATCTCCAACACACCCAGGATCTCAGGATTACAGGATCCCAGAATCACAGGATCACAAAGACAGCTGAATTCTGAGGAGTTCTGACACAACTAGGATCACAGGAAGGACAGGCTCCAATCAGGTATAGCAAGGACAGGTAGCAGTAGAGATAACCAGATGGCAGGAGGCAAGCCTATGATCATAAGCAACAGAAACCAAGGTTACTTGGGAACATCAGAACCCAATTCTCCTACCATAGAAAGTCCTAGATACTCCATCACACTGGAAAAGCAAGATTTGGATCTAAAATCATGATGATGATGATAGAGGAATTTAAGAAAGACATAAATAACCCCCTTAAAGAAATAGAGGAGAACACAGGTAAACAGGTAGAAGTCCTTAAAGAGGAAACAAAAAAAATCTCTTAAAGAATTACAAGAAAACAAAATCAAACAGGCGAAAAAGAAAATGAACAAAACAAACCAGGTTTTAAAAATGGAAATAGAAACAATAAAGAAATCAGAAAGGGAGACAACCCTGGAGTTAGAAAACCTAGGAGAGAAGTCAGGAGTCATAGATGCAAGCACCATCAACAGAATACAAGAGATAGAAAAGAGAATCTCAGGTAAGGAAGATACCATAGGAAATATTGACACAACAGTGAAAGAAAATGCAAAAAGGAAAAAGCAAAAAAAAAAAAAAAAAAAAAAAAAAAAAAAAAAAAAAAAAAAAAAAAAAAAAAGATAACCACAAAAATGTAATTCCACCTCTAAGAACAAAAATAACAGGAAGTATCAATCACTTTTTCTTAATATCTCTTAACATCAGTGGACTCAATTCTCCAATAAAAAGATATAGACTAACAGACTGGATACATAAACAGGACCCAATATTTTGCTGCATAGAGGAAACGTACCTCAGTGACAAAAACAGACACTACCTTAGAGTAAAAGATTGGAAAACAATTTTCCAAGAAAATGGTCACAAGAAACAAACTGGAGTAGCCATTCTAATATAAAATAAAATCAACTTTCAACCAAAAGTTATTAAAAGATAAAGAAGAACACTTCATACTCATCAAAGGAAAAATCTACCAAGATGAACTCTCAGTTCTGAATATCTATGGTCCAAATGTGAGGGCACCCACATTCATAAAAGAAAGTTTACTAAAGCTCAAAGCACATATCGTACCCCACAAAATAGTAATAAGAGGCTTCAACACCCCACTCTCATTCATAGACAGATCATGGAAACAGAAAATAAACAGAGACAGATTGAAACTAGCAGAAGTTATGAACCAAATGGATCTAACAGATATTTATAGAACATTTCATCCTAAAGAAAAGTATATACCTTCTTCTCAGCACCTCATGATACCTTCTCCAAATTTGACCATATAATTGGTCACAAATCAGGCCTCAACAGATACAAGAAGATTGAAATAATCACATGCATTCTATCAGATGACCATGGACTAAGGCTGGTCTTCAGTACCAACCAAAACAACAAAGTACACATACACATGAAAGCTGAACAATGCTCTACTCAATGATAACTTGGTCAAGAAAGAAAGAAAGAAAGGAAGGAAGGAAGGAAGGAAGGAAGGAAGGAAGAAAGAAAGAAAGAAAGAAAGAAAGAAAGAAAGAAAGAAAGAAAGAAATTAAGGACTTTTAAAATATCAAGAACACAGAGCAACAAAAGGTGAGTAGCCATTTATGGTTAATTTGCTGAACTTCCTAAATATGCAAATTTGAAAATCCAGAATTATGTGGACAAGGTAGGGACACAGATAGTGGAGAGATAGGCATGGAGGAAGATGGGGCAGGTAAGAGTGATCCCATACAAAGTGTCTATGAAGAAACTAAGGGAATTACCATCTTAGACCCCACCAGGGAAAACATAATAATGGGTTATCAGAACACACATGACAGTAAAGAATGGGGGTTGGGCATAGGTACACACACCTTTAACCCCAGCACTCAGGAGGTACAGGTAGGCAGTTCTCTTTGAGTTTGAGGCCTGCCTGATTTATATAACAAGTTTCAGGCCATCTAGAACTATATAGTAAGACAGCATTTTAAGTCACACACACGCACACACACACACACACACACACACACACACACATGCACGTGTGCACACACAAAGAAAACGAAAAGAAAGAAAGAGAGAGAGGGAAGGAAGGAGAAAAAGACAGACACACAGAGAGACAGAGACAGAGAGACAGAGAGACAGAGAGACAAAGAGACAGAGAGAGACTGGGAACCAGAATACTAGGAGCTAAACGTTTAAGCAAGGGTGGGGGCAAGAGGGTTGGGGGAAAGGAGGGGAAAGGAGATAGGTTAATCAAAACTAACCACTATAAAGCTTTATGAAATCTCCCTAGTTTATAAGATAATTAAAGCTTGTTTTATAAAGTATAAGAGAACTTTGAATGGAGTCCCCATAAGTGAACAACGATGGTCCCAGAAGATAAGTTATTAAATGAAACTCTCAGTGCCAAGCACAAACTCCCTTCCTGGAATGAGTGTTTCTGTGGTCTCAAGACTGTTCAGAGAGGGCCTAGAGGCACTGAAAGAAATGCTGACATCATTTCTCTTGTTTGCCATTATAATGTAAAGACCCTGTTGATGAAAACACAGCACACTTTCAGGAGAAATTAGTCTTGAATGCATCAGGAACTTCATTTGCTGATAACTAGCTTTCAAAGTGCCAGAAAGGGTTTGCAGGATGCTAGGGGAGAAAAGACAGCAATACTCTACAGTAATGCCCTTACAGGCAAGATGTGCCCACCATTTACAGAAGTAACCAACTACTCTCCTGTTTGTTCCACAGGTGACAGCTCTGTCCTGGTACTATAAACACAGTCAAAACCTACAATTAGAATGCCACAAGCCCTAGGGGATAATTTATTGATATTGCTTTGCTAAGTGGTCCCATTACCAAATACCCTTATAAATATTTATGTTTATATCCATAGATGTGTACTGATATCAACACTGGTCAAAGAAGCATTTGATTACACAGCATAATAGTAAATACGAGGCTTATAACTGTTCAAAATGCTGAGAATAAGCGGCTATTGCAACTCAGATATAGATGGGACATCTCCACCAACAATCCCTACTAAGACTCAGAAAATATCATGGAAGAAGGGGCAAAAGGAGCTTAAGAGCTGGAGAAGAGGCAAGAATGCTATGAAGGGCTATCCTGTGGCAAGACGTGGCTATTATACACAACTCACAGAGCTGTAGTAATCATAGGTACACAAGATTGTCAAAGATTAAGAGTGTTAAAAATCTAGAATGTAGAATGTATGAATTCCCAATATCTCAATCCTACTGGAGAAGCTAATGGAAGTTGACTGCTGATGAGGGAGGAGCTCATTTCTGAAGGAGGCACTGTTATGCTACCTGTACCCCAGTGGATGACTATCCACACATACCCACATGGACAGCACTACTTCAACTTAGTGGGTTATAGAAAGAAAAAGCATCACAGAGAAGAAACATGAACGATAACTGGGGGAAACAGAAGAGTTGGAGGGAGTGAGTGAGGAATGAATATGACCAAGATACATTGTATACATTAAAGAAATTTTAAAAACAAATATTTTAAGGTAGAACATTTAGTCTAACTCATAGTTTATCTCTAAAGCTAGTGAAATTCTTAAGTTATATGCAAAATCTGCCCTATAACCTAGGAAGCCTTAACTTTGGCCAATCCTTATCCCTTTGCCTCCCAAGTACAGGGAAAATAGGCATGACCAACCACACCGAGCCAAACACAATCCTAATTTATCTTACCTTTTTTACTCAACCAGTTGCATCATTTAACAACTTGTGTATTACACTAAATAATTAGGGCAAATTAAAATTTTTTCAAAGTATATAAGAAAAAGATTATGTGTGTCAATACTATATATATATATATACATATATGATGTCAAAAATACCTACATGATATGAAAGTACATATATATTCTATATATTTACATACACCCATGCAAATACACACATAGAGAAACACACAAACACACTGACACACACACCATTACTGACAATTGAATATAGTTTCTGACACTTACTAAACAAACAATATATTACACAGAGTACCACTGAGCTATATCTCCATTCTCTAAAGACTAATTTTATACACATTTTATTATAAAATTTATAAGCACAGAACTAAATATGAATCATAATAAGCACTTGAAGCAACTTTAATTGCAACCCTAATTCTCATTTCAGAGAGGAAACCAAATAAATTCAACCAACAGATTGGGAAAAGATCTTTACCAATCCTACATCTGAGTGAAGGCTAATATGCAATATATACAAAGAACTCAAGAAGTTAGACTCCAGAGAACCAAATAACCCTACTAAAAAATGGGATACAGAGTGAAACAAAGAATTCTCAACTGAGGAATACCGAATGGCTGAGAAACGCCTAAAGAAAAGGTCAACATCCTTAGTTATCAGGGAAATGCAAATCAAAACAACTCTGAGATTCCACCTCACACCAGTCAGAATGGCTCAAATCAAAAAATCAGGTGACAGCAGATGCTGGCAAGGATGTGGAGAAAGAGGAACACTCCTTCTTTGCTGGTCGGATTGCAAGCTGGTACAACTTCTCTGGAAATCAGTTTGGTGGTTACTCAGAAAATTGGACATAGTTCTACTGGAGGACCCAGCAATACCTCTCCTGGGCATATACCCAGAAGATGTTCCAACATGTAATAAGGACACATGCTCCACTATGTTCATAGCACCTTTATTTATAATAGCCAGAAGCTGAAAAGAACTTAGATATCCCCCAACAGAGGAATGGATACAGAAAATGTGGTACCTTTATACAATGGAGTACTACTCAGCTATTAAAAACAATCAATTTATGAAATTCTTAGACAAATGAATGGATCTGGAGGATATGGTCCTAAGTGAGGTAATCCAACCATACACACACACACACAAAAAAAAACCCACATATGATATGCACTCACTGATAAGTGAATATTAGCCCAGAAGCTCGGAATAACCAAGATATAATTTGCAAAACACATGAAACTCAAGAAGGAAGACCAAAGTGTGGATTCTTTGATCCTTCTTAGAAGGGGGAACAAAATACCCATGGAAAGAGTTACAGAGACAAAATGTGAAGCAGAGACAGAAGGAATGACCATTCATAGACTGCCCCTGCAAGGGATCCATCCCATAAGCAACCACCAAACCCAGACATTATTGTGTATGCCAACAAGAGCTTGCTGACAGGATCCTGGTATAGCTGTCTCCTGAGAGGCCCCTGCCAGTGCCTGAAAAATACAGAAGTGGATGCTCACAGCCATCCATTGGACAGAGCACAGAGTCCCCAAAGAAGGAGCCAGAGAAAGTACCTAAGGAGAAGAAGGGGTTTATAGTCCCCTAGGAGGAACATCAATATGAACTAACCACACACCCCCAGCTCCCTCGGACTAAACCACAAATCAAAGAAAACCCATGGTGGGACTCATGGCTCTAACTGCATATGTAAGCAGATGATGGCCTAGTTGGTCATCAGTTGGAGGAGAGGCCCTAGGTCCTGTGAAGGAAGGTTCTATGCCCCAGTATTGGGGAATGCCAGGGCCAGGAAGCAGGAGTGAGTAGGTTGGTGAGCACGTGTAGGGGGAGAAGATAGGGGATTTTCAGAGGGGAAACTAAGAAAGGGGATAACATTGGAAATGTAAATAAAGAAAATATCTAATAAAAAATCACTTTAACTATGAAACCTAGAAACAAGCCCAGTTATACCATTTGGTGTCCCATGCATTGCTACTAAAAGCAAACCAAATCAAAACTTCTATTTCTGCCTAGTGGCCTAAGAACTACCTATTTATATGCTTTAACAGCAATGCCACTTTCCCTATGCCAGAGCTGCAGAGATGTAAGAGATGTGGGTGTTGGGATGCCAGCCCATGCTTCCTCATAGGGCAGCTAAGGGAAACAGAACAGCTATGTTTCCATTTGTGTGTATCATTGGAAATGTTTGATTAAATACATTTTTGTGTACAAAATATCTGCTCAGAGATATGATGGCACTTAAATATATTTCATCTAAGTGTAAATACTTACTACCATAAATAGCTTCAGGTGTGTGCCTATCAAACAAAATCTTCACACCTTGGGCTAAGAAAAGTATTAACATAAAATGAATAAGCTACTAATGTCTTGCAGCATGCTATAGGGAAACGTCTTGGCTCAGCGATCCCTTCAGTGATTTTTTGGACTACGAAGAAGGCATTTAACTCCATTGTGCGTCTATTGAGTTTAATTTTTTTTAATTTTATTCAGATTTACAATGGAATGTTTTTAAATGATGGGACTCTTCCACAGTTACTCATTCCACAAACAAACAAACACAAAGCCTTGGTTTTGTAATACCAATACATTAATGTTTAGAAATTAGGCTGTCAATCAATTCGAGCTCCTCCTTTCAAATAAAGGATGAAAGTCTCAGATCTGAGATCTGTATATAATGAATTATTCTGGCTTCTCTTCCATGAACAAATAGGCACATAGAACTCAGCAAATTAAATATTGTCTTATGACAGTTTCAACTCTTACTATAGAACATTGGAATTTAATAGAACCTAGCAATTATGTGCTTTTCTTCTGTACCTTAAAATCCCATGTGTACAGATGCTAAAATGTCTAAACAGATTTCCCTAGTATGTTTCAGAGTAGAAGCCTTATTATACAACATTATGAAGTGTTTTGGTTCTTTATTTCATGACTTTTAAAAAGAGATGTTAAGGAGTTGCCAAGGAACAGGGGTACTGGATAATACAAGAGTCCCTATTTCATGTATGGTCCAGAACTGCCCTAATGGCAGACCTAAAAGGAAGTAACTGTGAAGAGACACCACAACCAAAAAATCTTTAAAAGAAAGCATTCAATTTGGAGCTTGCTTACAGTTTTAGAGTATTAGTTCCTAACCATCATGCCATGCAATGCAGGCTGGAAAGCAGGGCGCTAGAGCAGTAGCAGAGATCTCATATCCTGATCTGCAGGGAAAAGGCAGGGAAAGAGAATGGGTCTGGCATGGGCTTTTGAAAACTCAAAGCCGGCCCCAAGAAATACACCTCCTTCAGCAGGATCACAGTTCCAAACTCTTTTGAAACAGTTTACTAACTAGAAATCAAACATTCAGATATCTGAGCCTCCTTCTTCTCATTCTAACCACCAGAGCAAGAGAAGGGAAAGAAGCCAGAATGATTTGGCGAACACACACATGGCATTGTGATGGGTGACTTAGAAAAATATGCTTAGTGTTAGGACATTCTTAGCCTGCAGTTCCAAGTGAACTGGCTTTTCTCTGTCCCCACCCCAATTATAAAAGTTGAGTATACTTGCCCAGTTTCTGTCCACACATCAGCATACACCATAACACTCATCGCTTTGCCTGCTCATTTCTCCAACCACAATATGACTCTTTCAGACCTCTTTACATGGAAAGTAAGTCCCACATCCCCTTTTTGTTGTACATTTTTGTCTTAATTTGTCCAGGAAATTTAATTAATTTTGGTGAATGCTCAGTTTTCTCACTGATAAGTAGGATAATGTTTTCCTCCTATAGTTATTCTACTGATTAAATAATATACTATTTACAAATAATGTACCATTGTTAAACTGTAATGCATTGCACAAAAGCTAGTAAGCACTGGTGGGTGCCCCAAGAAGACTTCAGTTATTTCTTGTTCTGGAATGAATCTGAAACCTTTTTCTAAGTGTGGAAAAATTATTCTTTGGCTCCAGACTTTAGTGCCATTTGAACCTCAAGTAGAACTTAAACAGCTTGTCTTCGGTGTGTATCTTCACATTATTCCTACTTCTTCCTGCTTATGTTCAGCAGCTTACAACTTCAATTGCCTTGTGAGTTTTGGGACAGGTTATTTGATAAGGTGGGTTTACATATAAAATTTTGGACTCTAGGCTTGTTAACACTTTGCTGTGGCCTCTCTGAAACACAAGGAAGGGGCATTTTTGGTTTAGTTTGTAGGTGGGAAGCTCTTGAAACAAATTTGCTATAATAAAGTTGGGAAGCACCACTGACCTAAAATGAAAACAACCCGAGATCCTTCATTTGCTTCTGACCCTGAACAAGAAAGGAACTGAAAAATTGACTGGTTGAACTCCCTGAAACAAATGACGCTTGAGCGGTTTCATGCATAATAACTGCCTTTGATGTAAATGGGGCCATCCGTCAGCAGCCACAAACGTTGCTATCTACTCTGTTTCTGCAAGGCCTTTCCTATGGAACAAAGTCCCCTGCAACTTGCAGTCTTCACATAGCTCAGACCTGAAGACACAAGTCTGAGTACTGAGGCTCCAAAGACTTTGAAAGAGTCTAAAAGGAAATGCTAGTATGCAGGTGCTGTCATATGTTCTTTCTTAACAATATTATCAGAGAATTTAGAGTCTCTGTTCATGCAAAAGGAAATAGGGTGCTGTTTTCATATAGGACACAGGACAGGTGGTATCTTTCTACAGACTTACTCCTAGCACAACTCTTCAGCCTCAGTTCTTCTTGTGCATTGAGTCAGGCACTAGAACTAGACATGCTTCAACATATTGCATCTGTTATTTCTGACTGGAGCCTCGCATTTCATAGCCCTGGCTGGTAGAAAGGATGGCACTACTGGAGAGCAACACAAACCCCAGCACTGTTTACACAGACTGCCCAGGTGCTATGTGCTAGTGTGCTTTGTCTCATTGAAAACAAATATATGCTTATAGGCTTGCAGTTTGCATGATGAACTTAGGGTGAAAATAAAAGGAGATGGATAGGAGTCATTTTCAGAAAAAAATTTACCACAGGGAAGCCTTCAAAGCAGCAATTCATTTCCTTACCTGCAGCCTGACAGACCACTGACATTAAAGCAAAGGCATGTCCTAATCGTCACGCATGTAGCCACTTTTTTTTTCTTTTTTCACATTTGTATGCTAATCACAAGAAGCAAAAATAGACTTAGATTAGAAATCAAAGATTGGTTGTATACAGGTAATAGAGTTCTTGAATGCTTTATTTAAAGATAGAAGGCTCTTGAACCAGGCTTTATTATTGAACTAAGACTATCTATCCTTTTTGACACTTTTTAAATTAAGTTCTTTCTCTAATTTATGTTTTTGTCAGCTTTCTTCCCTTACTTGGTTTTAAACTGGCTTCTCTGCCTCTCTCTAAGTAATAAACTACTCCACTGAGAAGAAAAAAATTTTAATGACCCTCGAAATTCAGATTAACAAAATGGATCATTTGTACACAGCCATAGAATTATGAATCCTGAAATATCTGTGCAGAAATTTCACCTGATGCAAAATTTCATTTCCCTCTCTCTGACATAGCTCTGACTTTTCCCGTTAAAAATGGAATAGTTATAGTACATCTACATAAAGGTCAAATACTAAAAAGCAAAGGGAATATAGGGTACAATTTTGAAGTTTAAATGAAACAGGATTTTATTTTCTTTGGGAACTAAGGAAGGTGAGTTCTGGTGTATTGACATTTCTCATGAAAAACAGTTTGTCTATGCTCGACTTGGATGACACAGCCTGCCTGCCCCTTCAGTGTAGCTCAGCCTGCCTTCCTGTTCTTGTGAAGCCAGCCTGCCTCCTAGTACATTCTGCCTCCCATCTGACTTCCGTAAAACTGGAGAAGCTTAGGACAAGCAGAACAGGAGAGCAGCTGCATGCTGTTGAGCCAAAGCAGCAAGCATCTATGATGGTATCTCTCTATTTGGAGCTTAACTTCCCCACTCACCGCTATGTCTACCTGGGAAATAAAAACCAAACTTATCAGACAAATTCTTTTGCTTCTTGACCTTATATTTGTTTTAACACTGTGACCATAGTGGGGCATAATAACATAATGCTAGAGAAAGAAGGATGTGAAAATTAGGTTCAATACAGAATCAGGGATCAAAAGTTGTTTAAAAATAATGACACACTCCTATGATATCTTTCCTGTACAGTTGCATTTTTAACATATCTCATTCACTGGTATCCAAATGACTTACAGAAAGTATGTGCTTCAGTTTTTCCCACACTATGGAGCTGGTTCTTTTTGGGGGTCCCTATAATTTACCAGTCCTTCAAAACCTAGTGGTGTATTATGTCTTCTCTGGGAATTTCAAATATATACACTTTCCAATGTCTCATACTCCAACCAGCAGAGGAGAACATTAGTGCACTGAGCATAGAACATGCCAGCCTCAGCTCAAATGCTGACTCTTATTGCTGGTGTTTCCCTTCATGACTTAGTATCCCCTCCTGCTGAATAGGTGAATTAAAATTTTTGCCTAACTTGTATTTTTCAAATAAAGCCTAGGATATAGAAGATATTGTGATAATATACATTAAATAAGATGAGCTCAGTAAATATAAGCAGGTAGAAAATAATTAAAGTAGATAATTGTTCATTGGAAACTGTGAAGTTAGTGTGCCGAGGCTTGAAAAGAATATCTTGTATCTTTAAAATTTTTGCAATGTAGCACAGGATTTAATTCAATGATACAAATAAATATTAAATAAAATGGAGATGTTAGAATGAATTAGAATTTGCAAGAGCAGAACAACAGGGTATCATCAAAAGTTAAAGACAGATAAAGTAGCAATTAATTAAGTAAATATTAGAGTATCAATAGAGAATGTCATTTAATATGAATTACTTGGAAATTACTAATAGTTAATAATCATATTATCCATAATATATAAGCCAAACAGTTTGAAGATATGCTATTCTGGGTACAGAACACATTTCACTAAACTTTGTATGTATCAGGGCATGGTTGTACACACCTTTTATCCTAGCATTCTGCAAGCAGAGGAAGGTCAGTCCCTGTGAGTTCAAGACCAGCCTGGTCAACATAGTGAGGTCAAGATCAGCCAAAGCTACAAAGTGAGATTCTGTTTCAAAAGCCAAAACAAAAGCAATTGTGTGTATTCAAATATTCCATTGATTCTACAAGTGTCTGTCTTGCACATTTGTGATGTGCTGAGTAGTATGTGGAAACCAGAGAGTAGAATGAAGATGTGGAGACAATGGATCCCAGTTCTTACAGTCCCCAGTTCCCAGCTGTCTATGCAGAGAAAGTTCTTCAAAAATTTTAGCATGGTTTCTTCATATCTATATTAGGATGCTTCTAATAGCATTACTTCACTAGTTTGTTGCCAGAGCCAAATCAAGTAGGACAAACAAGAAGCACTATTAAATGGGATGAATTTTTTCCATTTATTTAGAGTTTTGAAATATGAACTGGAATGTTTATTTGTTCTCAAAACATGTATTTATGTAATGTGCTTACAAGTATATATACATGTGCCTTGGCATATGTATAGAGGCCGGTGTAGGTTACTTTCTTTCACTATATGGTCCCAAGAATGAAACTCAGGTTGTCAGGCTGGTGTCTTACCAAATAAGTCATCTTACTTGACTCTCAATGTTAATATATAATCCCTAAGTGTAGAACAGGCATTCTGACTGTGACGGTTATTGCTCCATGTCAGTGTGAAGATTAGTTGACTTGAACAAGAATCACTCAGGAGACTTACATCTGGGAGTGTCCATAAGAGCATTTCCAGAGAGAATTAATACCATTCACTCCAGACTGAATTAAAAGAGAAAACATGTTGGCTGACTACCAGTTTTCTTTACTCTGCTTCTTGATTCACCTACATGTAAGTAGGCAGCCTCATCTTCCTGTCATAAAAGCTATGAGCTATTCTTGGTATCAAACTGACTGACATGATGGACTATATCTACTTAGGTCATGAGCAAATAAAACCTTCCTACCTTAAATTATTTCTTGTCAAGTATTTGATTTCAGCAGTGATGAATATAACTAAAAACCAAGAAGGAGGACCATCACTGTAATACGCCTGGCTATGTGGCTGATAGGCTATGGCAGCAGCAAAGCTGTGGGCATAGTGCCCTAGAACACTATAGGCAATGTTTAATGGACCATCCTGGGGAACTTTAGAAAGTCTGAACTCTGATAGAACTGTAGAAAATAGGAAATGTGCTGCAAAGTTTAAGAGGAGGCATAAGGATATGACCAGGAATTTACCAAAGGCCCATTTATGTTATATTCTAAAAAATAATCTAATTAAATTCTTCACATTCCTAAAATTTGAATTAAAAATAGTTGACTAAGTATTGGGTGGAGGAAATGTCAAGACAGCATGATATTTGGTCTGTGATATAGATAACGCTCACTGAAACTACTCAAATTAATAGTGAGAAAGAAAAATAACATAAATATGAGAAAGGGTACAGTTTGATAAGAAAGGCATTAGGAACCCACTTAAAGTTGAAGACTAAGTATGTACACCCAAAGTAGCTATTATTGTTACAGTGATTCATGACACTAAAGAGAAATCCTGGAATTCAGAAATAGACAATAAGAAAGATGTCTTCATGGGACTGAGGACATTGCTCTCCATAAAAACAAACCTTAGACACTGCCAATAGGACAAAATGGCAACCAGCAGATTAGGAAAAGATCTTCACCAACCCTACATCCAATAGAGGGCAAATATCCAACATATACAAAGAACTCAATAAGTTAGACTCCAGAGAACCAAATAACCCTATTAAAAATAGGGTACAGAGCTAAACAAAGATTTCTCAACTGAGAAATAACGAATGGCTGAGAAGCACCTAGAGAAATGTTCAACATCCTTAGTCATCATGGAAAAGCAAATGAAAACAACCCTGAGATTCCACCTCACTCCAGTCAGAATGGCTAAGATCAAAAACTCAGGTGACAGAAGATGCTGGTGAGGATGTGGAGAAAGAAGAACACTCTCCAACTCTTGATGGGATTGCAAGCTAGTACAACAACTCTGGAAATCAGTCTGGCCTCAAAAAACTAGACCCAGCTATACCACTCCTGGGAATTTACCAAAAGATTCTCTAACATATAACAATGAGATATGCTCCACTCTGTTTATAGCAGCCTTATTTATAATAGCCAGAATCTGGAAAGAACCCAGATGTCCTTCAACAAAGGAATGGATACAGAAAATGTGGTACATTTATACAATGGAGTACTATGCAGCTATTAAAAACAATGACTTCTTATATTTTTGGTTGTGAGCCTAGCCTTTAATGGCTGAGCCATACTGGGCGGTGGTGGCTGGCGCAAGCCTTTAATCTCAGCACTTGGGAGGCAGAGGCAGGTGGATTTCTGAGTTCAAGGCCAGCCTGGTCTACAAAGTGAGTTCCAAGTCAGCCAGGATTATAAAGAGAAACCCTGTCTCAAAAAAACAAACAAAAACAAACAAACCAACAAACAAACCAATGACTTCATGAAATTCTTAGGCAAATGGATGGAACTAGAAAATATCATCCTGAATGAGGTAACCCAGAATGGTATGCACTTACTGATTAGTGGATATTAGCTCAAAAGCTCAGAATACCCAAGATACAATTCACAGACCATATGAAGCTCAAGAAGGCAGACAAAAGTATAGATGTTTCAGTCCTTCTTAGAAGGGGGAACAAAACACTCAAGGGAGGAAATATGGAGACAAAGTCTAGAGCAGAGACTGAAGAAAAGGCCATCCAGAGACTGCCCTACATGGGGATCCATCCCATATACAGACACCAGACCCAAACACTATTGTGGATTCCAAGAAGTGCTTGCTGACAGGAGCCTGATATAGCTGTCTCCTAAGAGGCTCTACTAGAGCGGGATAAATACAGAGATGGATGCTTGCAGCCAACCATTGGACTGAGCACAGGGTCCCCAATGGAGGAGTGAGGGAAAGAATTGAAGGAGCTGAAGGAGTTTGCAACCCTACAGGAAGAACAACAATATCAACCAACCAGACACCCCAGAGTTCCCAGGGATTAAACTACCAATCAAAGAGTACACATGGAGGGACCCATGTCTCCAGCCTCATATGTAGCAGAAGATGGCCTTGTGAGACATCAATGGGAGGAGAGGGTTTTGGTCCTGAAAAGGCTTGATGTCCCAGTGTAGGGTAATTCCAGGATGGGGAGGCGAGAATGGGTATATGGGTGTGTGGGTGTTTGAGCACCCTCAGAGGAGCAGGGAGAGGGAGGATGGGAAGGATGGGAAAGGGGGTTTCTGGAGGGGAAACAGGGAAAGGGGATAACATTTAAAATGTAAATAAATAAAATACCTCCCCCAAACAAACAAACAAACAAAAAACCCCAACCCTTAGTGTTCAACTCCCAGTACCCATGTAGCAGCTACCAAAGGTCTGTGACTCTTGTTCCACAGGAGATTCAATTTCCTCTTTTGACCTCTATAGGTACCAGGAACGCATGGTACCCAGCATACATACTGGTAAAATATTCACAGACATAAAATAAATCTAAATGCCTTGAGTGTAAGAGCTTACCTATCAAGAGCTTCAGGGAATGACAATGCAAACTTACTTCCAAAAGTCTGATGAAAGCACAATATACTAAACCGTATGTAAAAAAAAAAAGCATTCAAAAATAGAGTTTATAGCTATAAAAAGTTGTTCTAAAACTTCAGAAGTCTCAAATAATAAATTAATTTGGTAGAACTTTGGAAAAACAAGAATAGGTCAAACCTCAAATCTGTATATAGAAATAAATAATTGGGATCAAGCCAAAAATTAGAAATAAGCAACATGTAAATAATTACTGAAATAAAGTTCTCAGCCACAAATGGACATCTGTATCACACTATCTTCCCCTCAAGGATCAGAGAGCGCTGTAAATGATCGTGAAAGTGAAAGGTTAAGGAAGGATGTGATGAAACAGTTTTTAGACACACGCAGACAAGTAACACTCTTAAATTTATAGCTGCTTGTACAAGATGTGCATTAGATACAGCCAAACAACATTTGGGGTGGGGGCACTCACAGGCCCTCCACACTCCAAGCAGAGGAGCTGCAGGCAATAAATGGTTGTTCAAAAGAGAGGTCAGTCCATATTTTTAAGAGGGTAGCTACTGCTAAGTCAAATCATGCTTCTGTGGATAAAGTTATATACAGCAATGCATGTCCAGTACAAATCAGACTCAGTGGGTTATAAAACCAAGAATAGAGTATAAGAAGTTGGAAGTGCATTTGGGAGGAGTTATGGAGAGGAGCTGGGGTAAATATGATCAAATACACTGCATGCATATATACATGAAACTCTCAAGGAATTAATAAAAATATTATTCAAAAAGGGGGAAAGCTAAATAATATCAATAAACTCTTAGTAAACAAACCAAAGAGAAATCAGACCTAAATTAAATTAGTTATTAGACATTATTAGAGCCAGTATCTGTGAAAGACTGCTACAAATCCTTGTCTTCTAGACATGACAGGGTCATTTCACTCATGAACACACAGCAGCTGTGCTTACTCACACAAGATCAAGCTAGCCAACGCCCCAGATGGATGGGGGATGGGAACAACAGACCTTTCCTCTAGCTGAGAACATAGTGGCAGTTGATAGTCACTAGTGAAGAAAAGGTCATTTTTTTGTCCAGGAGGTGGCCATGGTAGTTTACCCAAGCTATAGTGGATGACTCTATAACCATGACCATATCCAGGAAGCAATAATTGGAATCAGTGGAATTAAAAAAAAAAAACACATTAGGTTGGGGAGACAATGTGATGGGTAATTCTCAGGAGGAAATGGAATGGTAGAATCCAGATTGGCACAATCAAAATATATTCTATTCATCAATAATAACAATAATAATAATAACAAATAATAAAAGGAAGTTTTAAAAATGTTCACAAAAAGGGGAATTCTCCATGTTAGATATGAATAAAAATCAGAAAACTATCACAACATTTTTTAAAAATTTATTTTCCCCACCTACACACACGCATCTGTGTGTGTGTGTGTGTGTGTGTGTGTGTGTAGGACAGAGAAGATGTTCATGTACCATGGTAACCCACAGATGTCAGATGATAACTTTTAGGAGTCATCCTCTTTTTCCAAGTTGCTTCTGAACATCAAACTCATATGCTGAAGGTCATGGGTATGCACCTTTACACACTGAACCCACTCACGAGCCTAAAGGATCACATTTTGTGCTCTTGATGGCTGAAACTCACTATATGAATTATGCTGACCTTCAAATTACAAGGTAGAGCCTTCTGCCTCTACCGCCAAGTGCAGGTATCAGCTGTAAACCTTTCTAAATTTCTATTCTACCAAACTGGAAAATTTATTTTTAGTATCTATAGAATTTGTCATATACTTCTTCCTGATCCCACATGTATATAAAAAGCAAATAAACCAAAACAGTAAAAATTTCTCTGAATTATTAATAAAAACCCTAAGTCAGGACAGATTCAATGCTGAATTTTACCAGATTTCTAAAACAAATAGTAACAATGTTTCTTTTCAAACCACCCCATAAAATAGAAAATGAAGGAATATTATCAAACTCTTTTTAATAAAGTCAGTATAATACTAATGCATTTAAAAATGAGATTAAAAGGAGGCACACAGAAAATTATAAGCCCAATTACTCTGATATACACAGGTAAAAAATTTCTCAACAAAATACTTGTAATTGGAATTTAAGAATAGATAAAAATATCATGCATCATGACTAAGTTGGTTTGACTCCAAAGATAAAGGAATTGCTCAACTTTACAAACTGATAAGTATAAGCATCATGTAAGTGGAAAAAAATCACATGATCATCTCAATAAATACATAAATGGCTTCTGTAAAATTCATCATTTCTTAATGATAAATGCCTTCAAGAAACAGAAATAGAAGGAGCACATCTCAACATACTAAATATATGACATACTTGCAGCAAGCATTTTGCTAAGTTGAAAAAATATTAAAAAGCATTTTCATTAAAGCAAAAATAAGACAGTGGGGTTCACTTTCTGATTCTTACTCAATATAATGTTAGAAATCTTAGTCATCTATTGCATACACCAGCAAGATTTTGCTGACAGGACCCTGATGTAGCTGTCTCTTGTGAGGCTTTGCCAGTGTCTGGCAAATACAGAAGTGGATGCTCACAGTTATCTATTGGATGGAACACTGGGCCCCCAATGAATGAAGGAGCTAGAGAAAGTACCCAAGGAGCTAAAGAAGTCTGCAACCCTATAGGAGGAACAACAATATAAACTAACCAGGAACCATCCCCCCAGAGCTGTGTCTCTAGTTGCATATTTAGGAGAGGATGGCCTAGTAGGCCATCAGTGGGAGGAAAGGCTCTTGGTCTTGGGAAGATTATATGCCCCAGTACAGGGGAATGCTAGGGCCAGGGAATGCTAGGGCCAGGAAACAGGAGTGGGTGGGTTGGGGAGCAGGGAGGGGGTGAAGGTATAAAGGACTTTTGGGATAGCATTTGAAATGTAAATGAAGAAAATATCTGATCTTCCCTCTCAGCCCAGTGGAGGCTGCTAGGGCCCCTTGTGTGCTCTCCACACCCCAGGATATTAGGATCATCTTGGGACACAGTGCTGGCTTTCAGAACCTCAGAGGGTCTGGTGCCAGTGGCAGCAGGAACAGAGGAACTCTGCCCAACCAGAGGCTGGGGTCTATTCCAGCCAGGGCCACACACCCTCCCTCTCCCCTTCCCCCCCCCACCATATTCCCTCTGAGCCCAGCTGAGGCGGCAGGGCTGCTTGTGTGCTCTCCACACCCCAGGACATTAGGATCACCTCAGGGTTACGGGTGAGTGGAGCACAGTGTCAGCTTTGGGAACCGCAGAGGTTCTGGTGCCAGCGGCAGCAGGAACAGAGGTACTTCTCCCAACCTGAGACTGGGATCTCTTCCAGCCGGGGCCACCCCTGGCATCCTCCTTCTGAGCCCAGCGGAGGTGGCTGGGGCTGTTTGTGTGCTCTCCACACCCCAGAACCTTGGGATCACCTTGGAATTACAGAACAGAGGCAGCCTTCTGGGAGAGTTCTGACCCTAGAACTCAGAAAGTGGATCAGAGCTTCAGTCTGCTATACACTGGACTTGCAAGAGAAGAGCTTGCCTGCAGAGAGTACTCTGATCACTGGATCTCCTGGGAGAGTTGGTCTACCAGAAGTGCTGTCAGAGGCTAACAGAATCACAGGAGGATCAAGCTCAAACCAGTGACAGCTTGGACATTAATATCAGATATCTCCAGATGGCAAGAGGCAAACGTAAGAATCTCACTAACAGAAACCAAGAACAACGGGCATCATCAGAACCCAGTACGCCCACTGCAACAAGTCCTGAATACCCCAACATGCCCGAAAAGCAAGATGCAGATTTTAAATCATATCTCATCATGAGGGTAGAAGATTTTTTTTTTTTAAAGATTTATTTTACTTTATTATATGTAAGTACACTGTAGCTGTCCTCAGACACTCCAGAAGAGGGAGCCAGATCTCGTTACGGATGGTTGTGAGCCACCATGTGGTTGCTGGGATTTGAACTTATCACCTTCGGAAGAGCAGTCGGGTGCTCTTACCCGCTGAGCCATCTCACCAGCCCCCGAGGGTAGAAGATTTTAAGAAGGACATTAATAACACACTTAAAGAAATACAGGGGAATAATGCTAAACAGGCAGAAGCCCTTAAAGAAGAAAAAAAAATTCTTCAAGGAACTACAAGAGAACACTGCTAAACAGGCAGAAACCCTTAAAGAGGAAATACAAAAATCCCTCAAGGAATCACAAGAGAACACTGCTAAACAAGTAGAAGCCCTTAAAGAGCTACAGGCAAACACTGCTAAACAGGTAGAAGAAACGCAAAAATCCCTTAAAGATCTACAGGAAAATACAACCAAACAGGTGATGGAATTGAAGAAAACCATTCAAGATCTAAAAATAGAAGTAGAAACAGTGAAGAAAACCCAAAGAGAGACAACTGTGGATATAGAAACCCTAGGAAAGAAATCAGAAAACATAGATGTGAGCATCAGCAACAGAATACAAGAGATGGAAGAGAGAATCTCAGGTGCAGAAGATTCCATAGAGATCATGGACACAACAATAAAAGAAAATACAAAATGCTAAAAGATCCTAACTCAAAACATCCAAGAAATCCAGGACACAATGAGATCACCAAACCACGGATAATAGGAGTAGATGAGAATGAAGATTCTCAACTTAAAGGGCCAGCAAATGTCTTCCACAAAATCATAGAAGAAAACTTCCCAAACCTACAGAAAGAGATGCCCATGAACATACAAGAAGCCTACAGAACTCCAAACAGACTGGACCAGAAAAGAAATTCCTCTCGACACATAATAATCAGAACAACACAACCCTATAGGTGGAAGAATAACCATGAACTAACTAGTACCCCCGGGGCTCGTGTCTCTAGCTGCATATATAGAAGAGGATGACCTAGTTGGCCATCAGTGGGAAGAGAGGCCCCTTGGTTATGGAGACTTTATATGCCCCAATACAGGGGAACGCCGGGGCCAAGGGGTGGGAGCGGGTGGGTAGGGGAGCAGGGCCGGGAGGGGGGAGGATATAGGGAACTTTCTGGATAACACTTGAAATGTAAATGAAGAAAATATCTAATAAAGGTTGAAAAAAAATAATCAGAACAACAAATGCACTAAATAAAGACGGAACATTGAAAGCAGTAAGGGGAAAAGGTCAAGTAACATGTAAAGGCAGGCCTATTAGAATCATTCCATATTTCTCACCAGAGACTATGAAAGCCAGAAGATCCTGGACAGATGTTATGCAGACACTAAGAGAACACAAATGCCAGCCCAGGCTACTATACCCAGCAAAACTGTCAATTACCATAGATGGAGAAACCAAAGTTTTCCATGACAAAACTAAATTCACATAATTTCTTTCCATGAATCCAGCCCTTCAAAGGATAATAACGGGAAAACACCAACTCAAAGATGGAAACTACACCCTAGAAAAAATAAGACAGTAATCCTTTAACAAAACTAAAAGAAAACACCCACAAGAACAGACTCCCATCTTTAACATAAAAAAATGACAGGAAGTAACACTAACTTTTCTTTGATTTCTCTTAACATCAATGGACTCAATTCTCCAATAAAAAGACATAGACTAACAGACTGGCTACACAAACAAGACCCAACATTTTGCTGCTTACAGGAAACCCACCTCAGAGACAAAGACAGACACTACCTTAGAGTAAAAGGCTGGAAAACAATTTTCGAAGCAAATGGCTCGAAGAAACAAGCAGGAGTAGCCATTCTAATATTGAATAAAATTGACTTCCAACCCAAAGTTATCAAAAAAGACAAGGAGGGACACTTCATACTCATCAAAGGTAAAATCCACCAAAATGAACTCTCAATTCTAAATGTCTATGCTCCAAATGTAAGGGTAGCCACATTCATTAAAGAAATTTTAGTAAATCTCAAAGCAACATTGCACCTCACACAATAATAGTGGGGAGACTTCAACACCCAACTCTCACCAATGGACAGATCCTGGAAACAAAAACTAAACAGAGACACATGGACACTAACAGAAGTTAGAAACAAATGGATTTAACAGATATCTATAGAACATTTTATCCTAAAACAAAAGGATATACCTTCTTCTCAGCACCTCATGGCACCTCCTCCAAAACTGACCATATAATTGGTCACAAAACAGGCCTTAACAGATGCAAAAATATTGAAATTATCCCATGCATCCCAAGAGATCACCACAGACTAAGCCTGATCTTCAATAACAGCAGAAATAATAGAAAGCCAACATTCACGTGGAAACTGAACAACACTCGACTCAATGATACTTTGGTCAAGAAAGAAATAAAGAAAGAAATTAAAGACTTTTTAGAGTTTAATGAAAATGAAACCACAATGTACCCAAACTTATAGGACACAATGAAAGCAGTCCTAAGAGAAAAACTCATAGCCCTGAGTTTCTCCAAAAAAGAAACTAGAGAGAGCATATACTAGTAGTCTGACAGGACACCTAGAAACTCGAGAAAGAAAGGAAGAAAATTCACCCAAGAGGAGTAGACAGCAGGAAATAATCAAACTCAGAGCTGAAATCAACCAAGTGGAAACAAAAAGAACTATTCAAAGAATCAACCAAACCAGGAGCTGGTTCTTTGAGAAAATCAACAAGATCGATAAACCCTTAGCCAGACTAACTAGAAGGCAGAGGGACAGTACCCGTATTAACAAAATCAGAAATGAAAAAGGAGACATAACAACAGAACCTGAGGAAATCCAAAACATCATCAGATCCTACTACAAAAGCCTATACTCAACAAAACTGGAAAACCTTGAGGAAATGGACAACCTCCTAGACAGATACCAGGTACCAAAGTTAAATCAGGATCAGATTAACAATCTGAACAGTCCCATTTCCCCTAAAGAAATAGAAGTAGTCATTAATAGTCTCCCAACCAAAAAAAGCCCAGGACCAGATGGATTTAGTGCAGAGTTCTATCAGACCTTCAAAGAAGACCTAATTCCAACTCTCCTCAAGCTATTCCACAAAATAGAAACAGAAGGTACTCTACCAAATTCATTCTATGGAGCCACAATTACTCTGATACCTAAACCACACAGAGATCCAACAAAGAAAGAGAACTTTAGACCAATATCCCTTATGAATATTGATGCAAAAATACTCAATAAAATCCTCGCAAACAGAATTCAAGAACACATCAAAATGACCATCCATCATGACCAAGTAGCCTTCATCCCAGGGACACAAGGATGGTTTAATATATGGAAATCCATCAACGTAATCTACTATATAAACAAACTCAAAGACAAAAATCACATGATCATCTCCTTAGATGCTGAGAAAGCATTTAACAAAATCCAGCACCCATTCATGATTAAAGTCATGGAATGATCAGGGATTCAAGGCCCATACCTAAACATAATAAAAGTAATATACAGCAAACTAGTAGCGAATATCAAGTAAATGGAGAGAAGTTGAAAGCAATCCCACTAAAATCAGGGATTAGACAAGGCTGCCCACTTTCTCCCTACCTATTCAATATAGTACTTGAAGTCCTACCCAGAGCAATTTGACAACAAAAGGAGATCAAGGGGATACAAATTGGAAAGGAAGAAGTCAAAATATCACTATTTGGAGATGATATGATAGTATATATAAGTGACCCTAAAGATTCCACCAGAGAACTCCTAAACCTGATAAACAGCTTCATTGCCGTAGCTGGATATAAAATTAACTCAAACAAATCAGTAGCCTTTCTCTACACAAAAGATAAACAGGATGAGAAAGAAATTAGGGAAACAACACCCTTCACAATAGTCACAAATAATATAAAATACCTTGGTGTGACTTTAACAAAGAAAGTGAACAATCTGTATGACAAGAACTTCAAGTCTCTGAAGAAGGATATTGAAGAAGAACTCAGAAGTTGGAAAGATCTCCCATGCTCATGGATTGGCAGGATTAATATAGTCAAACTGGCTATCCTGTGGAAAGCAATCTACAGATTCAATGCAATCCCCATCAAAATTCCAACTCAATTCTTCACTGAGATAGAAAGGGCAATTTGCAAATTCATCTGGAATGACAAAAAACCTAGATAGCAAAAACTATCCTCAACAATAAAAGGATCTTCACATCTTAACTCTGCTTCCTTATCACCAAATCCAGTCCTCCAAGCTTATCCCCAGTTCTGTAGCATACCTGACTGTGTTCTCTCCTTCCTCTCTGTACCCATTTCCAGAAGACTAAGCACATCCTGGTGGAACACTCTGCTTTCCCCTGTAGAATCCTTCAACTTTCCATCCTTTAGAGCTTAGCTCCATCCCTAAGGGTTAGCTCCCAATATCAAGAAACATATTCTAAACTCAACCCCCAGTGTCCACAACTAACAGGATCTGAGAAGCATTCTCTTCCAGGAAACCCATAGCCAACACACTCTCATAAGAAACAGAGAGGGTAACAGAAGCCAACAAATGAACACAGCCTCTAAGAACAGTAATTAATAAATAAGAAATAGGAAATAGCCTTGAACTTATTGCATAGCAAGACTTTCTGAATTGAACACCATTAGCAGAGGCACTAAAATCAATAATTAATAAGTGGGACTTCATGAAGCTTTGGAGCACAGCAAAGACACTGCTATTCCAACAAAGAGGTAGCCTACAGAATAGGAAAAGGTTTTTACCATATACACCTCTGATAGAGGACTAATATCTAAAACATATAAATAATTTGAAAAGCTTGATATCAAGAGCATAATTTCCAATTAAAAATGGAGTATAGATCTAAACAGAGAATTCTCAATAGAGAAAACTCAAATGGCTAAGAAATACATAAAGAAATGTTCAACATTCCCTAGAAACCAGGGAAATGCAAATCAAAATTTCTTTGAGATTTCATTCTATCGGAATGGCTAAGATCAATAACACAAGTGACAGCTTGTGCTAGCAAGGATCTAGAGTAAGAGAAAAACTTGTCCATTGCTGGTGGAGGTACAAACTTATATAGCCACTAGGAAAATTAGGGTGGCAGTTCCTCAGGAAGATGGGAATCAATCTACCTCAAGATCCAGCTGTACCACTCTTGGGCATGTACTCAAAGGATCTTACCACAGAGATGTTCAACCATGTTCATAATAGCCAGAAAATAGACACAACCTAGATGTCCCTTGAAAGATGAATAGATAAAATGTGGTACAATTACACAATAAAATAATATGCAGCCATTAAAAAATAAAATTAAGAAATTCATAGGTAAACAATAAAACTATAAAAAAAAAAACTATCTCAAGTGAGGCAACCCAGACCAAGAAAGACAAATATGCCATGTATTTACTTATATGTAGATATTATTTGTTAAATGGTAACCAAGCTATACTCCACAGAACTACAGATAAGGGATGATCTTCATAGGAAGGGGGAATAGAATAGATAGTTATGAATGGCTGAGGTGGGGGGATTAGAATGGGAAGATCAAACAGGAAGGGAGGAGGAACAAGAAGGAATATATGAAGAGACCCTTAAAATAAGGGCCATTTGAGGGATTATATGGAAATTTAATATAGTAGAAGCTTTCTAAAATATATACATATATGAAGAAGTTCTAAATGAAATTGCCAATTAGAGAGCCTGATCTCGACAAATTTTGTCACTAACTGAAGTTCCCAGATATAACCCAGTAATAGGTTTCATCCAAACAAGCCAGGCTATTGTCCAGACTATTGGTGGATCTCTACCAATAGTTAAGATAAAGCCCTAATGCTGAAGATACCTATACAACTCACTGAACATAGAAAAGTCAAGCAGGTGCCTACCTAGAATTCTCACCTCTATGGACTAGTATTCATGATAATAGAATGTATTCTGCATGCTACCAAAGGAGAAAGGTAAACATCATCCCATCTACCATCTGATCTCCAAGAATTACCTGTCTGCATTATATACTAATGCAATAGCTGCACAAAAATTTTTAAAGTAACCAACCAATATCTGATTTGAGTAAAGACCAACTCCATGAAATGTCACCCATACCCAACATTGAACCATAGACTAGATAGGCAATGAAACTAGGTGGAAACCAAATGCTACTGTTCTGCTAATGCAGTGGTTCTCAACATGTGTTGCAACCCCTTTTGGGGCTGCATATCAGATATCCTGCATATCAGATATTTACATTATATCTCATAACAGAATAAAAATTAAAGTTGTGAAGTAGCAATGAAATAACTTCCACCACAATGTGAGGCACTATATTAAAGAGCCACAGCATTAGGAAGGTTGAAAACTATTGTGATAAAGGAATGTAGCAATAAAATTACTCTCACCAAAATTCTGCTATATTCATAGAGCCATAACTTGCCCAGCCATCATCAGCAAAGTTTTGTCCTGCAGCAGGTGGGAACAAACAGAGCAGCATACAGCCAGATAATATGGAGATAGTTAGAGTCCTTGCTTCGAACAGTCAGCTCTAAATAGGATGTCACCATCAAATCCTTCCTCTCATGGCTAATGGAATTCTTTAGAAAAGGAGGCAGACTGTTGGAGCCAGGGTGGTTGATGACACCAAGAAATCAAAGCCATCTAGACACAAGGCTGGCACACCTATTGATTCTTAGAAATGGTAGCAGCATGCATAGAGTCCACACAAGTCTGCACCAGATAGGATCCTAGAGCTAAAATAGGAAAAGGGCCCAAGACTCCATCCTTAAACCTGAAGCACTCTCCAGTCTAAATCCATTTGCAAATCAAGATTAGTTTGCTCCAAGGTAATCACACTGGGGAGACAAACCCCTGTTAAAAACACGCCCCATATCCACCAGTAGATGACCAACACAAAATAAACTGAATGTCATCTTGGAGAAAATTCATGTCATAATTTTGTTAGGGGCCCTTTTTAAAAACCTAATAAATCTTTTAAGTAGGCTTCCAGTCTGGGGTTTTTATAGGATTCTGTATGGGTGGATGTGTGTGTGTCTGTGTCTATGTGTCTCTTGTGATTTTGACTGTGGCTCTTAGTTTGGTTGTTTTGTCATATTCTGATTTTTAAATTTTTTATTTATCTTATTTTATTTCATCATTATTTTTAGATGCTTATTTGAATCACAAAAACAGTGTGGCTCAGGATGGGAAGGGAGTTGGAGAGGAGCTAGGAGAAGTAGGGGGATAAACTAGTCAGCATAAAGAACTATAAACATTACCTCTGGCTAAGCATGGAAGTGTGTACCTGTAACTGCAGTTTGGAGGAGGTTGAGCTTCATGGGTGCATGTCTACACATATCCTGTTAACTTGGTACATCTGCTTTCTGCAATTACACTCGAGTGAGGCGAGTGATAATTGTCATATTTCCTCTGGTTCTTGGCATAATGTTTTGCTGGTTTGTTTTCTCAGCATAGTATACTATTTTCCTCCTCCTGGTTTCTACTGTTGTTGAGGGAAATGCAGGTGTCAGGACAAGTCATATCTCTTCTTTCTTACTGGTTATTCTGTTCAGAAGTCAGAACCAATTGCACTTTGTACAGATAGATTTCTCAGTATTTCATTTGGCTTTGGAATAAGTGGATTCTATGATTTTGTCCTAAGTGTCTTTCAATACTTCTGTAAAACTCATTGTATTAGAATACTGCTTCACTTTCACATACCAATCTTCTCCTTCTAAGACCCTAGTATCACTATTCATATCTCTGTGCCTATCTACATAAGCTTCTTAGACATTTTTACTCAGAACTGCTGATGACTTTAAAATGTGAACTCACACGTTGTTGTCAGCCTTTTCCAGCCCTTCTTGAATTAGCATTGCTGGAGGAGGAAGGTGTTTATTTGCCTTTCTGCCAATCACCTGAATCTATGACCAACCTTGAACTACTTTAAATTCTCAATTTCAGTCTTTCAAACACACAGCAGATGAACTCAGACTACAAGTGTGAAATAGGTTGCAGTTCTCACATGAGTGCCTTTCCCCTATGAAGAAGATTTCATGTTCGGCTGTTTTAATTTTGTTTGCCTTCGCGGTGGAAGTAATCCCTGGAACCCAAGCCCTGTTCAGAGCCTCCATTGTTTCATTCTGTCCTGGAACACTTTAAGGATAAAAACATGAATAATGAGCCGGGCGTGGTGGCGCATGCCTTTAATCCCAGCACTCGGGAGGCAGAGGCAGGCGGATTTCTGAGTTCGAGGCCAGCCTGGTCTACAAAGTGAGTTCCAGGACAGCCAGGGCTATACAGAGAAACCCTGTCTCGAAAAAACAAAAAAACAAAACAAAAACAAACAAACAAACAAAAAAAAAAACACATGAATAATGGACCGCAAGAAGTTGTCATGTAGTCCTAACAAAGCAAAACTTGTGCTGAAACTTTTACTTGTTTTGGAGCTACTTTTTTATTGTTTGACAATATCATGTAAGGAATTTTGGTCAAGTACATCCCCCTTTCCCTCCATTCTAATTCTTTTATCTCCACTACCACTTTTCCCTTCCAATTTAATATGTGTTGTGTTTTATAAAAAAATGAGGGGAGAAGGAATATGTGTGTAGTCAGATGTAGGGGAAGGGGGCACCTCTGTGGGTCCATGCTGAGGCATCCCATTCCCTGCTCCCCACAGACACTCTGCCCCTGCCCCAGATACCAGCCACAGGACAGTATAGTACAGAATAGAGTTTATCCAGGGCATGTGGAAGGGAGTTGAGAGAAAGGCATGGGGGGGGTGAAGAGGGAGACCATGAGCACATGGAGTGAGGGGAGGGAGGGGTGTTGGTAACTAAAAAGGGGGGAGCTGAGGAAGAGGGGAGACCTACACCCTGCCAGAGTTCCACCTATTCTCTGGTCAGTCAGGCGTGGGAGGGCTGCTAACTATCTTCCACTCATCCCTGGGTAGGCATTCCTCTATCCCACTCTTCAGGGGGTGGCCAAGGGGCAGCCCTACCTGGGATTCCCAGAGCTACCTTGCTAAAGTCCTTGGGTTATAGGAGAGAGGGATGAGGGAAGAGAGGCTCCCAACACCTGCGAGAGTGTACGCAGCCTTGATGAGCAGAGATTCTCTATGGTTTTAGAGCTTTATTATAGAAATGCAGGGGGAAAAAAGAGAAGGGAGAGAGAGAGAAAGAGAGAGACAGAGACAGAGAGAGACAAAGAGGAAAGACTAGAGGGAAAGAGAGTAAGAAAGAGGAGAGGAGAGAGGAGGGGAGAAGACAGAGAGGAGAGAGGAGAGAAGACAAGAGAGGGGAGAGAGGGTGAGAGTGAGGAGTAAGAGGTAAGAGGAGAGCAGTGAGAAGTAAGAGAGGGAGGTGGGGCTGAACCGCCCTTTTTATGGTCTTCACTGTTGCTAGGTAACTGGGGAGGAGTTTATCCTGCAGGTCTGAAGCTTGGGCCATTGCCAACATGACTACTAGCCATGCTTCTCTTGTAGGGGCTGTGGGGGGCAGCAACTTAGGCAGGGGCCAGAGTTCCAGGAGCATGAGGGAATGCCTACCATGTCATGAAGGTGAATTATCACCACTCTTGGGGTTCAAATCTCAGCTCAACTGGAGACAAGCCTCTCTGTATAGAGCCCAATGCCCCACAGAGGGGAATGGAGAGAGGGAGAGAGAGAGAGAGAGAGAGAGAGAACAGGATAAGGGAGCAAGGGCAGGAGAACAAGAGAGAAAGGAGGGAGAAAGCAGCCCCTTTTTATAGTAAGTTAGGCACACCTAGCTGTTGCCAGGTAACTGTGGGGCTGAACCTCAACAAAATGCCAACAACATGCTCATTAAAAAGACAAAACCTAAAACCTACTGAGGTCACCTGTATGTGTAAGAACACCTACTTGAGTATGGGTAGCATTTCAGGGACAACATCCCTAAAGAAAAGTCTCTCTGTCTCTCCCTCTCTCCCTCTCTCTCTTGTCTTTCCCTCTCTCTCTCTCTTTCTTCTCTCTCTTCTCTCTCTCTCTCTCTCTCTCTCTCTCTCTCTCTCTCTCTGCAGCTAAAAATAGCCAACAGCTCCTTAGCAAGGGATGGGACTTCTCTGCGATGTTGGCTGACTTGATCTTGTTCAAGTCTTATGCAATCAAAACTCTGTGAGTTCATGTTCTCAGTAGTTTTGTCATATCTTGCAAATACCTTTTATTGCAAATGTCTACTATTTATGATATTCTTAATCTTTCCACTTTATTCCCTGTAATGATCTCAGCCTTAGAACAAAGCAAAGGTGTGCATGTGTGTGTGTGCATGTGCATGTGTGTGTGTGTGTGTGCGTGTGCGTGTGCGTGTGTGTGTGTGTGTGTGTGTGTGTGTGTGTTGGGGGTGTTGGGGATGGAGTGTTGCAGCTGTCTCATTCAGACATGAATACTCTGACACTTTTGATAAATCCTTTGAGGTTCCTGTTTTTAAATGGTCTTCAGCCTTCTGTTGATCCCTTCTGTTTACCTACTTTTCTGGTACCTTTCAAAACAGTCTGGCTCTTCTGGTTTGTCATGGTTTCCACTAAGAAGCCAAGTTATTCTGCCTAACTAGCTGATGCACAGAGAAGCCTCTCATTCTGTTTGTAGTTTCGTATTTATTAAATCACACAACAAAGACATGGCTGTTTGCTTTATTACTGTACAGACAGGTGCATAGTTAAGTATATACTAAAATAGTGGCAGAAAAAGCAAACACTATGTTCAAGAAGACAAAAAACATCAATGTTAATAAAAGTATGTGAAAGGATGACTAAAATTTTAAAACATTATGCAATTTACAGGACATAAAACTAGGTACAAACATGATAAAGTTAAGGCTTCTTTTTATTTAGCCCCCTCTTTCCTCTCCATATTTATAGCATAGAGTAGGTTTCAGGCCAAGTCTTATTTTTTGTTTGTTGGGATTTTTGTTTTGTTTTGCTTTGCTTTTTTAAAAACCAGTTTTTGTATTAACACTCAGGTTACTTTATTTTATTTTTCTAGTTTGAAATAGTAGAGCAAAAAGATAGAGAATACCTTAGGCACATGCAAATTATACAAAATTCAAACGTTAGTGTTTGGCATAAGGTTCCAGCAGAACCACACTCGCTCCTTTTTGCCTATGCCTGACAGCTCTGATGTTGTAAAGCAGAACTAATAGATCTGACAGAAGTCATATGATCCACGAAGCCCATATATCAAGTCTTGGACCTTCATACAACCCCATGCATACTCCTGAAACAAACCTCTGCTCCAACTGCTGGAAAAATACCAAAGAGATGGGGAGGAAGTGAAGTAGATACACAGAATGTCTACTTTAGAAGGGACTATAATCATAAATGCAAGGTATTATTCACATCACCACTCTCTTCAACAGATGATTTTCTAGGGACATCCACATGACTAAACCTCTACCAGGAAGAGGTAGGATGAACAGACTGCTAACAATGGAAGGGTTATTTAAAGTTACCATGGAGATGGGCTTCCTTCCCATCAAAATGACCATGTGAGCTGATGCTTTCATAAGCAGGCAATCCTCATGTCAAATAATTTCCATTCCATTTAATTCTTTTAGGCATAAATTAGAAAGGAAATCTTTTCATTTATTTTCCAAAATTAGTATAACCCTGATGCTAAAATGTGAAAAAGATAAGTAATAATTCCTAAAAGTAATCAAATTCAATTTAACCATGTAAGTAAGAATGATCTAATTCAAACAATACTATCTTTTGTAGTGATTTTAATATTGAGATATGTATTAATATCAGTGTTACTAAATCAGGGGTAAATTACATTTGATAAAATTCAAAGCTCATTATTGATAAAAATTTATGTGCCTAATACAATAAATTATGTCTGTAAACCTCCTCTTTTACATCCTTATTTTTTGTCTTCCCTACCTCTCTTTCCTTCTTTTCTAACCTTCCTTCCTTCCTTCCTTCCTTCCTTCCTTCCTTCCTTCCTTCCTTCCTTCCATTAACCTTGGAATTAGTGATAAAAAATAAAGGGAGTTAAAAGTTAAAAGTGTCTAACTAAACACACCCTGTTAGGACTTCTCAAGTTTAGGTCAGCTGTAGGTAGCAGCCCCTCAATCAGGAATTAGGGATTAGCACAGGGTGCCCAAGCTTTCAGCTGAGATGATAGCTCCCTAGAGAGATCCAGCCATAGTCCAACAGGACCTCACTTAATTTCCTAGTATTATGGATAACTTCAAGCATCAATTGGCTAGATTAAGAAAAGTCTATGTCAAGGGTGGGGAAAAAAAGAAAGAAAAGTCTATGTCATTAACTGGACACAATTTTAGGTACGTTTCTAGATAGGACTGAATGAGAGGTTAAAACTCATTGTTAATGTGAATGGACTCTTCCTATAGGCTGGAGTCTTGAACTGAATAAAACAGGGAAAGGATACAGCTATGGAGTGACAAAATTCCCATTTCTGTACTTCCAGGTTCCCCCAAGTATGACCAAGCTCCTGTTGCTCACATTGCCAAGGGCATCTGCTACCATGCTCTCCTACCATTAGGGACCATATCTCTAAACTATGAGCCAAAACAGGCCCATATTTCCCTAAGATGATTTTGTCAAGTATTTTATCTCAGCAAAGAGAAGTAACTAATAAAACCATATAGTAAAATCCACTGAAAAGTAGTAGTATTGCTTCTGCAATATTCCCACTGAAGAATCATAAACTGAATACTATCATGATGAAGCTTAAATCAATCCTGATACAGAGCTAGAAGCAAGCATAACTCTAGTAAAGTATTTGTTGGCAGTAGCAGTTAAGAAATATAAGAAAACAAAAGGATCCTAGCATACTGACATTCTATACAAAGATCTGTAACATCAGGAGTGCCAAGGACATTGAAGATAAGCAAAAATGTAGAAACTGAAAATAATCTAATAATTCATGAAAATAAATGCAGTGTTTCCCTATGTGTAAGATCATTCCCAGTATTAAAGGCCTAATTGGGAACAACACCAGTATTTGAATGGAGTCCATAGAGGGTGTGCTAGCTAGTTTTATGTCAACTTGACACGGTGACAACCTCTCAACCTTCCTAATACTATGACACTCTAATACAGCTCCTCTTGTTGTAGGTACCTCAAGCCATAAAATCATCTTTGTTGCTACTTTGTAACTGTAATTTTCCTACTGTTAGGAATCATGATGTAAAGAGTTGTTCAAGCTCCAAAGGGGTCATGACACATAGCCTGGGACTGCTTATCTAGAGTCATCTGAGAGGAAGTATCTTCAAGTGAGAAAATACCTCTGTAAGATTTGGCTGTAGGCAAGGCTGTGGGACATTGTCTTAATTATTGATTCATAAGGAAGGACAATTGATTATAGGTGGTGTCATCCTTGGGCTAGTAGTCGTGCATGGTATCCTCTATACCTTCTGTATCACCTCTTGCCTCCAGGTGTTTGTTCCTTTTGAGTTCTTGCTCTGATGAATTGTGACATGAAAGAATAAGTAAAATAAGCCATGTCCTCCCCAAGTTGTCTTTCATTATGGCATTTCATCATACCAATCAGTCAGACGGCATGAAAATCAAACAAGTTACTTTTATGATTTTGATAATAAGTTAGTACATATGACTGTCCCTTTGCTTATAGGAATTAACAAAGTATCCACCTGAGAAGATTGTTAAATGGGTAAGGTGCTTTCCCGGCAAGCCTGAGGACTTGATCCCTAACCACCTAATACCAATGTGAAAGTCCAGCATGGCAGCATGCATGTATAATTCCAGGGCTGGTATGTGAAGACAGGTGAATCCCTGGGTCTTGATGACCAGTCAGCATTGCTGAAGTGGCTAGCTCTACATTCAGTGAGAGACCAGATCTCAAAATATAAGGTGGAGAAGCAACTGAGAAAGGCATCCCAAAGTGAACCTGTAGCCTAAACATGAATCCACATGGTTGAGTACACATGTGCGCATGCACACACACACACACACATGCACACACCACACACACACACACACATACACACACACATACACACACAGGCACAATACATGAGATGATGAGGCATCTCCTTGGTCAGTTATCTTCAAATAGCTCTAGATTAAAATGTTCATTTATCATGCATCTTCTATGTGTGTCTGAAATTATTTCAAATGACAAGCCTATCAACACAGGAAAGACATGAACATAATAATAACTGAGAACCTGTAATGACAATGGCTCTGTGGGTATTGAGCACCAAAGTTGGTATCCTCAGGACCCATGTTTTTGTTTTTGTTATTGTTTGTTTGTTTTTTTAATAGCAACTGGTATACAGTAGGTACATTGCTTTTACTCAGTGAAATAATTCAAAATCAAATCTTATCTATCTGTTTGACATGGTAAATATGAGAACATTTGTAACACACAAGTAAAGCCTTGGCTATGATGCAATAGAATTACTATACTGGCGAGTTTTGTGTCAACTTGACACAGGCTGGAGTTATCGAAGAGAAAGGAGAAAATGGGGAAATGCCTCCAGGAGATCCAGCTGTAAGTCATTTTCTCAATTAGTTATCAAGGTGGGAAGTCCCCTTGTGGGTAGTGCTATCTCTGGGCTGGTAATCTTGGTTCTATAAGAAAGCAAGCTGAGCAAGCCAGGGGAAGCAACCCAGTAAAGAACATCTCTCCATCGTCTCTGCATCAGCTCCTGCTTTCTTACCTGCTTGAGTTCCAGTCCTAACTTCCTTGGTGATGAACAGCTGTATGGAAGCGTAAGCTGAATAAACCCTTTCTTTCCCAACTGCTTCTTGGTCATGAAGTTTGTGCAGGAATAGAAACCCTGACTAAGACAATTACCAAGCCACCTGTCTTAATTTATATTTCATTGCTGTGAAGAGACATCATGACCAAGGCAACTCTCAAAAAGGAAAATATTTAATTGAGGCTGGCTTATAGAGGTTTAGTCCGATATCATTATGGCATGAAGCATGGCAGCATACAGGCAAATATGGTGCCAGCAAAGCCAAGAGTTCTAGCAGCAGAAGGAGACTGTGTACCACACTGAATATAGAGTGAGAATATATTATTATTTTTTATAAGACCTCAATGCCTACCTCCACAGTGATATGTTTTCGGCAACAAGGCCACACCTCCTAATAGTGCCACTCTCTATGGGAAAAGCATTCAAACACATGAATCTATGGGGCCATATCTATTCAAACCACCACACCACCCAAACTCTTCTGAGTCTACACAGGCCTCAATATACTGTATATATGTTATTACATGTCTGGAATTCAGGCACTATTATGAAAAACAGAAGGAGGAAAAAGAAAATCTGCAGACACTTGAAGACTAGCTAGCCTGGTCAATGAAATGGTTAACACAAAGGAATCCTTTCTCAAACAAAATAGAAAGCAAAGCATGACATCTGATGCTGTTTTCTGTCCTCCATATGCACTACATGGCACACACTCATACATATACACTCATATATACTGAAGCTCATTAAAATGATTAGCATACTAAAACTTACAGTTAGAAAGTACAGATCTGTCCAAGTTGGATCTGGGATGAGACTTTGGCCACACTTCTTAGACTGTTCAGGCTGTCTTTGTAAATTACCATCAACAAGCAATCCAACCACAGCACATAGTTTCCTCTGTTCTGGCACCTGTGAAGACCCAGACCAACATACCAGCGCAGTCAGCGTCCTCCTACGAAGAAGAGACAAAGGGTCCGTAAGGGCACTAATCCCACTGAAAGGACTCCTTCTCTAAAAAGTTCCACCTTTGATACTATTACATTGTGAGTCAGATATCCATATGACTTTCAAGGGTGGAACAAACATTGAGACTAAAACATACGCCACATATCCTGTCTATATAGATGCTTGTGTAAGCTCTGAGGAGTTAGGGTGTCTTGGTGATGTGATCGCATCATAGCTAAGGCTTTAGTTGCATGTTGCAAATATTCTCATTTTCTTTACCATGGTATACAGATGGGAAAGGCTTGATTATGCACATGTATTATGCATAATATATTAGAAGATTATTTGATATTCATATTTGATATTCATATATATATATATATGATTATGTATAATATATATAATATAAATACATATTTAAGTTAAGGGTTTCAAAAGAACACTCCATCTTCAAAGAATAAACATAATGTCCATTACAAGATCAATATTGGTAGGCTAAACAAGGCAAAAGAAAGCAGAGTAAATGTTGAGAGTAAATGCAGCAGCTGCTCAAGGCTGAATGTTTAGGTGTGTGAAACTTTATATGGTGACAAGGAGTGCACTGAGACTAGAACTGTGAATACTATTGCTTAGCAAGAAACTAAATTTCAGTAGCAAAAACCCCTGATATTTTCAATTACAAATATTGTATTATTTAATCAGGAATACTGAAATGTCATTACCAGTCAAGTGACAGAGTGAGGGCAAATGCAAGCACAGAATAGCATTTGCTATATTAGCAAAAGATAAAGAGTAAAACTCTAGACAGGACGTCTTTGTGGGCATCTGGCTATAGCCTTCCAGAGACTGACCTTGTGGTTTACCTTTTTCACACATTTAAACATAGTAGAACTTGTGACCTGTGACCTTTACAATAAGAATGAATTCTATTGTCAATAAACAGAGCTCAGGTCTGGGGCCTAGAGGAAGGATCTGACATAAAACTAAGGTTAGATTCTACTAGTAAAGGATGCAAAGTACATGGGATCTCTTTCATTGAGATGGGATTGATCCTTGGCAGAATTCATGCATGAAAAAATGCTCAGGTTATTGGAGGATTCAGATGGAGTTTGGCTGCTCATGGCATAGCAAAGAATCCTCAGGTTATCTGACCACATTTCACTTTGGCTTCCAGGAGACCAGAGAAGAGGTCTTCATGATTAATAATCATGTTTCTCCAATGCTTATTTCAAGCTGAGCCTCTTAGACTGCAAATATGAATTATCTCACAACAGCAGAACTGCTGTATTCTTGCTTTTCTTCTCCCATGGTTCCTGTACACAACTTATTTCTGTGACATAAATTTTTCTGAATTTGAATAGTCCTAATTTGCCTTCATCAATGTTTGTTATTTTTGTCTCTTGCTGTGATAAAAATGCTGACTAAAAGTAATTTGAGGAATTAAGGGTTTGTTTGATTTTACATACACTGCATCACTGATTGAGGTCAAAGTAAGAACATAGAATCAGGACCTGAAGCACAGAGGAACACTACTGTCTTGTTCCTTTTGGCTTCCTCAGCCTGTTTTTTTATACAGCTCTCAAGACCACCTGCCTGAAGGTAGGACTACCCAGAGTTGGTTGGGCCCTCCAAAGTCAATCATTAACCAAGAAAATGCCTCATAGACATTCCCACAGGCCAATCCAAAGGAGGTATTTCCTCAATTAAGGATCTCTCTTCCCAGATGACTCTGAGTCAAGTTACAAAAACTAACCAACACAGGAACTGCATGTAATTCAGAAGAAAGCAAAATGCAGTAAGAATATTTCATTCTGGCGTTCTGTACTTTGATAAGAAAAAAAAATCCTCAAAAAAGAAATCAATTCTAAAGAATAAAACTTTTAAATAGTCAACACACTGACTCCATCCTGTACTCCAGTGATTCTACAGTCTATAGAACCATTCCTCCTGAGCTCTCTCCTGAATGCTGTTTCCAATAACCTCTTTACTGTCTTCATGTAGCCTTCAGTTGAACCAGGAAGAGGCAGACAGACCTTATAGAATAAGCCAAAGAACCTGAATATCCTTCAACATACAGCAATTTGTCTTGGGGAACTGTGGACAGAAGCACGGTGTGACTCACTTTGGCAAGATTGCTAAGTAAATAAAGTCATTTGCTGCTGAGCCTAACAATCTTAGAACCCATGTAGTAAAGGGATTTGTTTTTTTTGCAAAATGGCCTTTAACATCTACACATGCATTGTCATGTTCCTCCCTACAATATATAAGTGAACAAATAAAAAAAGATTCAAGGACAACTGAGATATTTTCCACATCTTTTTCTGATAAGAAGTCTATGATAATAGTTACCAGGAATGTCAGTAACTAGGACAACTAGATTAACCCATGTGCAAGCAGCCAGCTTCTGTGTATCCAGTGGTGTCAATAGCAGCCATCACAGTGTATTGGACATACAGAAGCTATAAGCCCAGAATGAGGTGAATGGAGGAGTATGAGGAAAAGAAAAAAGAAGTCAACAAAATAGAGTTTAACATATTCTGTTTATACATTTTACCTGGAGAACTGTCAAAGTATCAGTTGACCATGTGTTTGGCAATCAGTGGATAGAGCAGAGCAAAATTGAGCATTTGAATGCATCTTTCCAGTCCCTATTACTATTTTTCTCCCTAATTTTAGTCATTTTTGCTTAGAAGATGATATTATTTTAAGCTCAATTTAAAGGTAACCTTTATTCTCCTGTTGTAATTGTCATCTGCAAGGCTTTCTAACTCTGTCTGTCAACCTAGGTCTAGTCTAGGAACCTTCAAATAATCTTATCTAAGCTTATAACGTTTTCATCCTCTGAGACTTACTGCTAAATAAGCTCACCCTGTCTAGTTCTTTCTTTTTTTTTTTTTTTTTTACTACTTTTATTAAATATTTTCTTCATTTACATTTCAAGTGTTATCCAGCTAGTTCCCTATATCCTCCCCCCTCCCGGCCCTGCTCCCCTACCCACCCACTCCCACCCCTTGGCCCCTGCGTTCCCCTGTATTGGGGCATATAAAGTCTGCATAACCAAGGGGCCTCTCTTCCCACTGATGGCCAACTA
>LR753316.1:2600058-2643740 GCA_902729485.2 Mus minutoides | reverse complement strand
ATGCGATCTCAAAGTCCTGGGGTATGCGAAGCACAGGGCAGGCCCTAGGTGCGACCGCTGGGTTCAGAGGAGAGATGACGGGGTGGGTGGAGCTCTGGCTGGGTCAGGCCCAGCCTCCGGTGTGGCGGAATTCTCAGATCCTGCCCCTGCAGGCAACTGCTGGCCCACTGCTCCCCAAACCTCCACTGAAGTCCACTCACGCGTAACCCTGATGAGATCTTAAAGTCCTGGGTTATGCGAAACACAGGGCAGGCCCTAGGTGCGACCGCTGGGTTCAGAGGAGAGATGGCGGGGTGGGTGGAGCTCTGGCTGGGGAGTTCTTTCTGAACTCAGTGTGAATGGTTTAAGTCAGCTCTTCTGGCTCAAACTCCTCTCAAAGCTGACTGATTCAATCTGCCTTCTCTCTCAGCCTCTGATTTTTTTATCTGTTGGCCTCAAACTAACTCTGACAGTCTGTTTTAATCTTCTAGTTCCTTCTCATTCTCTGGCTTCTTCTGTCGTTACCTGTGTCTAGCTTGTTCTCTCTTCAACATGTCTCTGTAAACTGCCTCCTCCTTCTCTCCCTCTGCACTGCTCCCTCGTGTGTTGCCTCTCCTTCCCGTCTTCTCATGTGAGTTGAGCATATCCTGTTCTGACAGATCTTTCACTGATTCATCACTTTTTCTGCCACTCAATTAGAATTTTCTTTTAAATATGGGTGCTTCCTTTTGCAAACTAACTTTACCTTTATTACTTGGGATTAAAGGTGTGTACTAAGGGCAAGTCTATGTTATAGCTGGAGGGATTAAAGGTATCTACTAAGGGATGAGCCATACCATAACTAGAAACAGAATTTTTCAGTAAATAACACAATCTCATGGTTCACAGTGTGATCAAATATCCTGCAACAGTCCAACTTCTAGTAGCTGCTGAGACCCAATCCAGGAATCATTATGTTCTGTCTACCCACCTTATATTTTCTGTGCATGGCAAGCCATACTCTTGCTACAACTCCATTAACTTATTAAAATGAAGTGAAATTGGGTATGAAAAGCTGAGGTACTGGAATGGGGGAATGGCAAGTTCCACCCAGTTTGAATTACACAGTAAATCTCCCCTTCCCCATTCCCTATCCCTATGCCTCTACCCCACCCCATCTCTGATTTTTTTTTAACAAGATCCTCATGTAGCACAGGTTGGCTGAACATTTGATCCTCTGCCTCCTAAGTACTGGTCTTGTGCCAGGAAGCATTTGTGAACTCCAAAACACAACCAAGGAGCCATTTCTAATGTAACAGCATTAGGGTCTTTTTATTAGAAGCTTGGGCTCTCCTCCAACAGAACCTGACACATCAGGATAGAATGCAAAGGCTGAGCAGCCTTGAACCCTCAGCAGGACAAATTTTTATAGGAAAATAGGAGCAAGTGAGGGGTTGAAAGAGGAGGTGTCCAGTCTGGCAAGTATCTAAGAGAATGACTATAAACTGACAGGTGGGTGTTCTGAAGCAAGACTGTACATAATTATAAATGGTCTGAGAGTACATATGAAACAATCAGACTAATCTTTGATTAACTGCTGTTAGGAAGTAACTAGACAGTAATGCTGGCCGGCAAGCCATGGGGTCCTTCCTGGTACATGGGTGCAGGTTGGTTTCTGCTGTAGGTCAAGTACTCAGGCATTTTTTTCTTTTCTTTAAAATTGAGGCTGGTCCCAAGAAAGAGTAGGTTTGGCCTCTCAGTCTATGTTACCACATCTGGAAAGACAATTCTGAGTCTTCCTTTAGGCATTTAACATAATATCTGGAAATTAACATAGTTTCTATCAACATAGGGTGACTGGGTAAAAAAGAGGCTCAGAAAAGTGACACTGGCATCCCTGTGGCTGCTGAAGTCCCTTGCACTCATTCTTTCATAAGCTTTTATCTGCTGTGTTACAGATCACTATGCTATGTTTGTAAACTCAGGAAACACGTGAGGATGTATTTGATAACTTCACTAAATCAAACAGCTAGTTGTCAATCCAGTCCCTAAGGACAGAGGCCATAGACATGGACAACTAGCATCTATGATCCTTTAGGAAAGGATCCATTCAGTGACTGTTCATCACTGTGATCCATTCAGCTTCCATTCAGTGACTGTTACTAGCTAGCTAGCTATATAAACTGACAAGATGACCACTCCAAAGAATACGGAAAGTGATTTTTCCCGATTAGAGTATATAAAATCAGGTTTATTGGGAAACTGTTCTCTGGTGAGTGAATTCACTGATCCCAAAGAACAAAGCCAGGGAAGTCGCCATGAAGAGGAAGACAGAGGGGAGAGAAAAGAGAAAGTGAAAAAAGTACTCACAGAGAAAAGGAGAAAAGACAGAAGAAAAGGATGAGAGACCGAATTGGATGAATTATATAGAGCTGGAAAGTTCAGGGTAAGTAGCATGGTATGCCAGGTAGGGACTGAAGATTGCTGTGAGAACCTAGAGGCCAAGTCTGCTTTGGAATGTAAACTATGTACCTCAATGCCTTTTCCTGAGTCTGAAACCCAACAATATATAGTTAAGGGAAGGTTTTGATTGTAGATACAAGGAAAACTGAGAACCATCCACATTCCAGGACCAAACTGGCTTTCAGTAACTGCTGCCCACATCATCAAGTGTAGCCAAATCCAATACATTTTCACTGTCCATATCCTGCATATTCTCTCTATGCACATGTACTATAGCCCTTTATAAAGGTAGTGCCTTCATGACCTGCTCTTTCTCCTACATCCTCATTCTGAGGCAACCTCTGCATCCCATCCCTCACCCCCAGTCTCCCTTATGATGCTTTTTGCATAGTGTGACTCTGGCAGTCCTTGGTCCCTATACTAGTGTACAACACAATTCCACTGGCCTGCTTTCAGGAACCTAACAGCTGCTCACATCACTGCCAGGTGCACCAAGCAAAGTGTACCAGGTGTGTGCTGCAGACAACAGAACCACCAGCCACCACAGCTTTCTCTGTGGTCAAGTTCCTTTTCTCTGTTTTTTTTTTTTTGTCTCTGTCACTGTCTCTGTCTCTGTCTGTCTCTCTGTATCTCTATGTTTCTCTCTGTCTCTGTCTCCCTTGCTCTCTGTCTAAGTTATGTCTAAGTTATGTCTAAGTTATGGAATTCTACCAAATTACTTTTCCAACACTATATTCTTAACAAGTACAGCAAGAGAAATCTAGAAGAGTCCAGGACAGGAAGAGAAAGTAGTAACCTGAATATGGCCAGTAGATTAGGCCTGGTCAGGAGAGGGGGTTTGAGTGAGATTCCAGAAAAGTTCAGGCTTCCAGCTGGGAGGAGAAAGAGACATGAAGCCATTGTTATTTGTAAAGGGATTCTTGTTGCTTCACTGACAAAGGTATCAAACAGATTCTAGCATAAACAAGTACTTTTCCATCTCAGATCCCCCAAATTTTTCTTGCTTTTCATTTCATTTTACAAATATTATATGCCTAAATATAAAAATACAAGCTGGTCAATCTATATAATGTTGCTTGTATGTATCTGATTCAGCGTTAACCCTCCTTGTTTTTTCATCCTGACTCAAAACCACTCTTCCTAGTCCTGAAATTCCCACAAGGACACTCAGTTTGCAGGATATCAGATTTCCTGATTGCCCATATAGAGGTAAAATAAACTAAACAGACAAAGCAGTATTGGATTTAACTGTTCAGTTTCGACTTTTACGCATAAATTAAATAAAACCTAGACTCTATTCAATAAAGGAATTTTAAAAGACTTGCCGTATTTCCATGGTAATTCTCTATTATGATGCATTAAATAGAAAGCCTATTTATTAAGAGCCTTCATTGTAAAGATGATGCATTTTAACACAGAACAAATCCTTTTGACCAACTAAGTACAAATGAGTTTCATCAGCAACTCAAGTTGAGCCCTTCACCTTTCCAAATCTCTACTCTACTGAGGCTTAGAGGAGGTCTACCTTAATAGTTTTAAAATATTTACCCTGAATCCACCTTATTTGATGGTTGTTTTCCAATGTGTACATCTCCTAGATTTCTTCTTAATTGTCTCACTATGGTTATAATGTTCACTTTCCTCCATAGAAGTTGAAGCTCCAATAGAAGAGAAAGTGTCTAAGTCTTTACCTATTTATTCCTAGTGCCCAAACTTAGGGATAGAACCAGATTAAAGCAATCCCGATAAATGTTTGTTTAATAAAGTATATATTAACTGATAACTTCAATCTTGCCACATTATTTTCTATCAAGTTTCAAACTAAACAAGTATGAAAGCAGAACTGAAATGCCAGCATGTGGGAAGAAGATTCACAGGAATTAGCCAAACCCAAGGAGTGCTCAGTTCAGATGAAACACAGAGCAACTGCAGAAGGCAACTAGCATCAACTTCTGCCCTCTACATGCACATATACACACATGCATGCATGTGCACCTGTGCACACACATACGTATGCATACCAGAACACACAAACACATGTACACCTGCACATACATGCACACACATCACATACACACTCATGAAAATGACAGCAAATGATACTAAAGCTTGACATCATTCTGAGAGATAAACCATAGTAAAATGACTGGTAGGTTGTCTTCAAAATTTTCCTGTGCTTGTTTATAAACATAGAGCTAAACCTGTTAAACATGGGAGTGGTAATTTTAGGTGAATGGTATCTTGTGTGTGTTTCATAACCTAATTGCTCAACTGAAATAACTATACATGTTAGATGCATAAGCCAGCTTAGTTTTTTAAATTCTCTTTTTCTTTATTATCTGTTGTGTTCAAGAATTTATACAGGCAAATATTGTATCCTGAGCCCAACTTTATTTAGCTAATTAAAATCTCACAGGGTCAACAGATAAACAATCGCTCAAACATTTAACAGACAAGCCATTCTTATCATAATGGACAGAAAGAATGTCTGACAGGAGTAAAGGAGCTTCATTTTGTTCATGTACAAATGGCTATTGAGAGTAAATAGCAGAATTCCCATGCAACACAACATACATATTTTGAAATTGTTAATAATTACCAAAATACTACCCAGGGTCTATGCTAGTGGGGACTCTCTTGAACAGAGAATAAGAACACTGTGCCCAGACCCTCATTACCCCAATAGTAAAATATAATTTTTTAGTTTTTATAAATTGTACAAATTTGAAAGCTTTGTAATATAGGACATGTCCCATGAATGTCATAATCTTTTGAGTGTTATTTTATGGAATTTATTAATGTTTTATAAGAATCTCTATAAAGACTACACCTATGTACATTTTAGTTATAGTTACTATTTGGGATTCAGTCCATAATTTAGATGCAGTGATATGGCATAATCACCTGAGGATATCTAAGGTAATCACCTTGTTCTTGACTTCTTTTCCACATCTGTTTCTAAGTTCTATTGGACTATCTTGATTTACATTAAAGAAGCAAATAGCAAAAGTATACTCTAATATTGAAGCTGTGATACCAAATTCCCAAGCTGGGAGTCTCCACTCTTTAACTCTGACCCTACATATTTCTACAAGAAAATGCCAAGGTCTACCACATTATACATGTTCAACTCTTATAATTTTGGGGGAAATCTAATCCAGCAATATGCCACAATACTCTGCCACTAAGATAATATAGATGGCCACTGAATGTGCTTTTCAGAGTTTATAAAGGTCACAGGATTAAATTTTATTAATAAATATATTTTAATTATAAATATTTATGTAAATCTCTCACTATATTTTTAAACATATCAAATATTTATTATTTTATAATTATTATTATAACATAACCATATTTCATTAATATTACATATTTATATTTTACATTTAATAATTGACACTATATTTAATAATACATTCATATTATATGATATGAATACAAAGTAAAATATTAACTATGAAATATATATTAAAATATTAATAAACTAACAAATCAGAGTGAGAAAGAAATCAGAAAAATAACAACTTTAATAATAGGATGAAATAATATAAAATATTAGACAGATCTGAAGAGAAATTTTAGAAGAAATGAGGATAATTTTTTAGTTAGGACACAAGAGAATGCTTTAGACAGAACTGAACCCAAGAGGAACTTAGAAATAAAGGCATAGCATTGGGAGAAAAGGCATTGAGAGTATTGTGACATCAGAGCAGGAGGAGAGAGCAAGATTAGAAGGAGAACGTAGAGTGGAATAACTTAGAAACAATAAGGTAACATAAAAACTAAGAGATCAATGTGCAGAATGCAAAGGCAACGAGGAAAAAAGAAGAAGCTGCAGAGAGCAGAAGGAGCAGGCAGGCTTCTCCTTACCATGGGACAGAACAGGTCTTTCCTTAATAGCAAGGCAGGCTTAGTCTTATTAAAAGGAACAAAGTTTTCTTCTTACAAACTTAGGTTTAATTTATTTAGCAATAGAAACTTTTTCTTTCTCTATGCAATAAAGACTGGAGCTCATTTTTTCATCCAGAACAAATGAGTTCTTTCTGCACTGGTTCTTGGTCTTTTGCTTCAAATGAATATGTAAGTATGGCTGTGTGTGTGTACATATGTAATTATTAGAATGTATGAAAGATGGACCCAACTGGTTTAAGTGGAAATGTATAAGTGCACATGCATGAATCTGTAAATGCTTATGTAAAAGTTTTTCCTTCTGCTAGGGTGATTCTCTTCTGGTTCAATAAAAGTTTATTACTCTAAACTTTCCTCTAGCTGGACAAGTGAAAGGCATCTGGACAAAAGGGAAAAGGCTCTAGCAATTAATCTTTTACTTACTCTCCTGCTGTTTTAGGATAAGGTGCTAAATGCCAGAGACTGCAGTTTCTGGCCTTAGAGGAACACAGAAGGCAGGTCAGCTACAGTAGCAAAGTAACTTAGATAAGTAAGCTTTTTATTATTATACAACAACCTTAAATATTGGGTAAGACAAAAGTTTTACCCCCATATTTTGTAAGACAAAAGTCTTACCTTCCTTCAATGTTCTTCCTCCTCAACTGCCTCAAGAAGACCCTACAAGAAAGGAGACCTGCCAGGGCTGGCCTTCAACATATATGGAAACAGAAAAACTCAGGATCGCTAAAACAATCCTGAATAACAAGAAAATCAATGGAAGCATTAACTATCTCCAAGATCAAGTTGTACTACAGAGCTATAAAATTAAAAGCAATATGTCAATCAAAGAAATGAATATCCAGACATAAATCTACACACATATGGCCACCTCATATTTGTTTAAAAGTTCAGAAATATAAATAGTACAAAAAACACAGAACAAAAACACTGGAAAGAAGACACCATCTTCAATAATGGTGCTGGTCAACTTGGAGGGCTGCATGTGGAGGAATGTAAATAAATACATAGTTATTACCTTACACAAAACTCAAGTCCAAATCAATCAAAGACATAAAATCAAATACACTGAACTTGGTAAGAAATTGTCTTGAACTCAGTGGAATAGAAAAAGATTGTCCAAAGAGAATACCATTAGCACAGGCAATAAGATCAACAGTCAATAAATGGGACATTGTGAAACTTGAAAAGCTTCTGCACAGCAAAGGACATTTTCATTCTGACAAAATGGGGAAAAGGTGGGATTTTTTTGTCAACTACATATGTGATAGGGGGCTAATATCCAAATATATAAACAAATAAAGAAATTAGGTATCAAAAAAACAAATAAGCCAATTAAAATGGAGTACAGAGAATTTTCAATAGACAACTTTCAAGTGGCTGAGAAGCACTTAAAGAAATGTTCATGTTACCAGATGGAATATCTTCTGGATATATGCCAAGTAGAGGTATTGCAGGATCTTCTGGTAATACTATACCCAATTTTCTGAGGAACCGCCAGACTGATTTCCAGAGTGGTTGAACCAGCTTGCATTCCCACCAACAATGGAGGAGTGTTCCCCTTTCTCCACATCCACGCCAGCATCTGTTGTCACCTGAATTTTTNTATGCAGACTTTTTATGCCCCAATACAGGGGAACGCCGGGGCCAGGGGGTGGGAGCGGGTGGGTAGGGTAGCAGGGCCGGGAGGGGGGAGGATATAGGGAACTTTCTGGATAACACTTGAAATGTAAATGAAGAAAATATCTAATAAAAGTTGAAAAAAAAAAAAAAAAAGAAATGTTCAGCATCCTTAGCCAGCCGGGAAATGCATATCAAAACTTCTTTGAGATTTCATCTTATAATAATTGGATTAGCTAATATCAATACCAAAGTGACAGCTCATTCTGGTAAGGATGTGGATCAAGGGTAACAATCCTCAATTGCTGGTAAAAGTACAAACTTGTATAGCGACTATGGAAATCAGTGTGGCAGTTCCTCAGGAAGATGGGAATCAATCTACACTTCATCATACCATAGAGACACATGCTCAACTATGTTCACTTTTGCTCTACTCATAATAGTCAGAAATTGGAAACAACCTAAATATTGTTCAACAGAAGAACAGGTTAAAATGTGATACATTTATACAACATATTACTTGTTAAAAAAAAAACCTGAAATCTATACAATTGTCAATTAAACAGATTGAATTAGTAAAACTCATCCTGAGGGAGGTATTCTAGACCCAGAAAGACAAGCATTCTATGTACTCACTTATGTATGGATATTAGCTGTTAAGTCAATGATTACAAAGCTTCAATCCATAGTATTATGGAGGATGGGAATGGAGTAGTAACTAGGGATTCAGACAGATCTTATTAGGAAAGGGAAATAGAATAGATAATTATTGATGGGTGGAAGTGTTGGGGATTAGTTCTAATGCTTTGTCTTTTTTTTTCAACTTTCATTAGATATTTTCTTCATTTACATTTCATGTGTTATCCAGAAAGTTCCCTATACCCTCGGGGGAGGGCCGGGACGAGGGGATGGGTGGGCGAGGGTGTAGAACCGGGACCGCAAGGGGACATGACCCCGTATATTTCAGACGTACTGGTTCCCCGGAGAGAAGGGTGAATACCGGTTGATCCGGTAGGAGAAGATATATACGTCGATCTCTGTACTCGAGTCCCCCATGATCAATCAAGTACCAATAAGAAGGTGGAATAGGTTTGAAGACCCCTTCAGCTCCTTGGGTACTTTCTCTAGCTCCTTCTTCCTTGGGAACCCTGTGTTCTATCTAATAGCTGACTGTGAGCTTCCACCTCCATGTTTGCCAGGCATTGGTATAGTCTCCCACGAGACAGCTATATCCTGGCCCTTTCAGCACCATCTTGCTGGCATATGCTATAGTGTCTATGTTTGGTGGCTGATTGTGGGCTGGATCCCTGGCAGCCGCAGTCGTTGGGTCCATCCTTTGGATTCAGCTTCACACATGATCTCTTTAACTCTTTCAATGTGTGCTTTGTTCTTAATTCTAGGAAGGGGTGACGTGTCCACATTTTGATCTTCCTTCTTCTTGAGTATCATGTGTTTTTGTCTTCCAAAAAGCCGTACTTCTAGATCTGAGGGTCCCTGACCACAGCTGGCTGCATTGATAATAAAGAATTATGATGGAGCCAATGGCTGGGCAGAAAGATAGAGGCAGGACTTTTAGATTGTGTGGGTGAGGGGCCAGGAGAGAGAGAGAAGAGTTGGAGAATCACTGATGACAGGGAAGGAGAAAGATGAAACTCAAAGGCCCACTGCCATGTAAGGTTCTGGTAAAGTGGCCCTAGGGTCCCCTTCACAGATTGGGTTTGGGGTAGAAGAGATGAAATATACATTTTAAAAGATGATAACACAGGAATATTAGAGAGGAGTGTTTGCTTGCTGCAGGGAAATTTAGAAGTGTCCAATCATTGAGCTAATCAACACATATCAAAATTAGTTGACATGTGTGTCTTTCATTTGCAAATACTGAGAGCTCTTGGACAGATGCAGGGCATACACAACCTTCTGGGAACTAAAGTTGTTTAACTAATTCACAGATACATGGAAGGATAATCAAGGATAATCCTAGAAGAGGATAATCAAAAAAGAGGGAGAGGGACAAAGTGTGGAATATGAGGTAAGACAACTAAAATTAAGGGCTGTTTGAACAGTAGTATGGAAATCTAATACAGTAGAAACTTCCTAAAATATTTATGGCTTCAAAGGTGATTTAAATTAAATTACAAATATTGGGGGAAACAGAATCCCAGTGATCATTTACTGTCACCAAACAAAGCTTCCAGTACTGGGATTGGGTTACATCTAATTGTGTTTTTGGCCAAAGATCTCTCATGGGAATCTGTAAATAACTCAGGCTATTGTGCTCTCCACAAACTGACAGCAAGGCCCCATTGCTGAAGACAACACCTACACATCTCATTGACCATGGTCAAGCTGGTTATTACATATAATCTTCATCCCTCCATTCTAGAGCTGTTGGTACAAGAAAGTACTTTGCACATTACCAACAGAGAAATTTAAACACCAAGATAGTCATAAAACCTTTCGCCTACAGTGTACCTTGCCTGTAAGATATGCTACAGCAACGATAGCACAAAGCTTTTGGAAGTAACTAAGCAGTATCTGATTTGGGTTAAAGGTCCATTTCACAAGATGGACCTCATCACTGGCACAGCTTGGTAACCAAGAAGCAGGACTAGACATCCCAGAGATGGAATGGATGCAGATGGGAAAGGAAGTGTGAAAGAATTGGAAGAGTAGAGGGATGGAAAACATAAGGAGTATATTTGATGTGAGAAATTTTATCAAAGCGCATAGGAACTCACAGAGACTAGATCCCCATGAACAGAGGCTGCATGAGTCTATAAGAAGTCCTATGTATACATATTATGGATTCTAGTTTTGTGTATTTATGGGATTACTGAGTTTATGAATGAGTAGGTCTCTGATTCTTGTCCACTTTCTTGGGCTCTTTTCCTTCTGTTTATCTATCTTGTTAACTCCAATGTGATAATTTTTGTTTTCTCTTTCTAAATTTTATTTTGCTGTATTCTGTTATTATCCCTCAGAAGTCTGTTTGTTTTTCTTTGAGTACACTGTAGCTGTCTTCAAACATACCAGAAGAGGGCATTGGATCCCATTATGGATGGTTGTGAATTACCATATGGTTGCTGAGGATTGAACTCAGGAACTCTGAAAGAGCAGTCAGTGCTCTTAACCATGATTCATCTCTTCAGCTCCTCTTTGTTTTTCTAATGAGAAAATAAGTAGACCCTGATGGAGGTGTGGAAGAACTTGGGAGAGTTGAGGGAAGGAAAACCATAATGAGGATAAATTATGTGAGAAAAAATTCTTTTCCAAAAAAGAAAAAATTAAGATGCTCAATTTCCCAAGTAATCAGAAGCATTCAATAAAAGTACAAGACGGTATATTCCACCTAACTATTAGGTACTCTGAATGCTTAAGGCATCTATATATTGTTATAACTATTACACCTTACTAATCTATTAACACCCACATAATTTTCTAGAAGGGAAAGAGGGTGGAGAATAGTTACCTTGTGTTTTAAGCTTCAAATGACTTCTCTTGTCTTTAGGACGCTAATATTTTAATGTAAAATTTTATTTAATTTAATTTCCCTATTATCAACTCTGAGCATGGTGTTACACTTTTGTAATCTTAACTGTTCAAATACTAAGATAAGAAGATCACAAGTTTGAGATGAGCCTTAACTATGTAGCAAATTGAAAGTCAACCTGGTCAGTTTATTGAGAAAATATATCAAAAATTTAAAACCAAAACAGACAGACAAACAACAAAAAGAGTCAAGAATAATACAATCCCACCTTCCATCAGTTACTCAGACAAGAATCTGAGCTACTATTTTTATATGTTTCTGATTCTTATATCAGAAAACAATGAAATAAACAAGCAAGCTTCAAATTAACGATGACTATGGAGAGCTCTTAGCAAAGGAGTTGAACACAGATAAGGAAAAACTGGCTCCAAGCTTTGTCTTGAATCCTAAAAACTTTACTATTTCTTCCTAAAGTTCAATGGTAGGATAGCCACACTGAAGTGCTCTGGGATATCTTTAAGAATATCAGGAACCTAGGTCCCCCAAAATAAGGAGAGCAAGGCCACCTGAATCATCTAAGGAAGAGACATGAATTCACAGAGACTGAAGCAACAAGCACAGTGCCTACACAGATGTGCATGCACTAGGTCATTTGAGTATATTTTATAGCTCTTAGCTTAGTTATTTTATGGGACTCCCTGAGTGTGAGAATGAATGGGTCACTGATCCCTATGTCTGCTCTTGGGACACTTTTCATTCTGTTGAGTAGCCCTGTTCAGCTTTAATGTGATTGTTTTTGCTTTATCTTATATTTTGTCATGTTTTGTGGTTCTTTGTTCTGCCTTGGAGCAGGGGTGTGGGATCTCAGCCAGGCAGATGAAACACAGAAGGCTAGACTATATTTAGCCTGTGCTGCCATCGGGTGCTGGGCTTGTGGGAAGAGGAAATACACCACTTGGGGTGGGAAAGCATAGTATAAGATGTGGACTTCATCCCTAGTGAGAAAATGCATAGGCCAAGGCCAAAGCTGGGGTTCCCAAGCTTCCGGGCATCCTAGGAAACCACATGGAGTCTGGAACAGAGGGGGCTCTTGGGCTGAGGACTAAGTACCAAGGAGCCAGTAGATGAGGAACTCCAGTTTATCTCAGCAGTGGCAAGTTAGGGAGTACCAAGGGGCCTTCTCCAGGAGACTTAGATGGCTGGCTAGGCTCTGTAGATAAAGGTTTCCTCCATGCTCCCCATGGTGGTTCTTGATGAGAGAGACAGTCTTTGGTTCCAAACTATTTATTGATTGTTCATCATGGAAAATGGGTGCATACGACTTCCTCAGGGTGGACCAGAGATTAAATACTTTTTGCAGAAAAGAATGTCCGGGAAGGGATGCTTATTTGCTAAACCCTCAAGGCCCATCTAGTTATCTCATTATCGTGGAGACCTTGTCTGATCTACATGACCATTGCTCACATCCCAATGTGGGGAGTGTGGTCATATGTTCCAGGCTAGGAATCTGGTAGGGAGCAGGGAAATCCATACCATCCTCAGATGGGTGCCTGAACACATTCAACCTTACCAAGTTTCCTGGAATAGCTCACTGCCCCACAATGTGTGGTTGTTAGAAGCCTGTTCTTTTCTAATGAAAGACAGAAAAGAAGTAGATCTGGACAGGAGGGGAGGAAGAAAGGAATAGAGGGAGGGAAAATACAATCAGGATATATGTATGAAAAATAATCTATTTTTAATAAAAGGGGGAAAATAATATCAGGAACACGAGAGTATCAGGAACCCTGAACCCTAATCCAACTTCAGACTCTCACCCTCATGTACCTGGCATCATGTTACATGCAAAAAAATTGTAAAGCTCAGACAAAAACTCAGACACCCTGTGCTTCTCACATAGAAGACACACAATTATAATAATTTACATTTTCAACTGAAAACATAAAATCCCCAAATGAGGCTACTACATTTTAATGGGTAGGTTTGATCTTAGTATCTAATCTCATTTTCACAACAGCTATATCTGTATTTGGAGACAGCAAGAGGGAAGGAGAGCATTTATAAGAACCAGATATGAGAAAATTTACCACAGAGGCAAAGAGTACTAAAATCAAGACTGTCCTGGCAGCTTTTGGTTCTGCCATGTAGGAACTAGTAATTGGTGTGACCTTTGGTTTAGTGTGTAAAGACACATATGATTGAAAGAACCACAGGACACAGTTTACAGAAATGAAAAATGCATAGGAATTAAGCTCATTCTGGGTTTACATGGCCATTAGTTCCTATGTATTTAACAGGTGAGGCTAAAGACTTATTATGAATCAAAAACAAAAGGCAAAGTCAACAACAATACCTCCCACATTTCCATAGCACTTCATAAAGATGTATATTTTAAAGATAGGAAGTCATAGTCCCGGGAAATTTATGGCCATGATCTATAAAAGGCCCAGAAGCCATGGGGGAGTGCATTGCTTCATAAATACTGAAAAAGAATTACTGCAAATCCCCTACTGAGTCCATTATATGTGTCAGAACTCTGGAAATTTGAGGAAAATGATTTAATGTCTGAGAATGTGACTGCCAGGAATGAACATGTCACAATTTTGCACAGGAGAGGAAACCAACACAAGAGCCAGTAGCAGTCATTTGACACCCTGCAAGGAGTGGACTGCCCCAGGCCCGCCCCACCAGACTGGCTATTTGAGTAAGTCATACATATGAGGAAAAATGCCTATGTTCAAAACCATATTTTCTGGGGACTGAGCCTCAGACTCTCCATTTGCACTTGGTTTTATAGTTTCTTGGTATTTATAGTACATAGACACTGGGAAACTTCTTGTGGCCACAAGCAATAGAGCATATAGGCAAAAGTGACAACTCTATTATGAGCAGATATCAGAAAAATTAACTATTGGCAAAGTTTACTAAGTATTGATTCATGAGCAACCTAGAAGCATGTGCCAAATGCTGCCCTTGCCTGGCATTCTGCATTCCTAGATCCACATGCACATCGCTTGGGTGTAGGTTAAATTAGATGCAGTATTTTGTATCATTCCTACTCTTCCCTGAGGGGTATCTTCACTCACTAAAAAGGACTATATAGAAGCCACTGTTCTGTGCTCTTCCTATGATGGAGAACATGATTACAAACACACCACAGATACTTCTTTTTGAAAGGTGATCAAGAGTCACAACTCACATTTTCAATAGCCCTCATTACTCTGATACTCCCATCAACTCCCTCTTTCTGTGGTGGAGCACCAGTGTTCATCTTTTCCAGGCAAGCATTTTTCTCCATATTGTTTTAGACACCGTGCCATTATAATCACTTGCAATTGACCAGTAATTGTTGCAGAATCAGGCCTCCCTCTGCCAGTGCCACCCAGTTGCTGGACTACACCCAGCTGAGTGCAGTAAGTTCCAGAATCCAATCAAACTAAGCCCCATTGGTATCCAGGTTTCTCACCATGAAGTTGCGCCAGCTCCTGATTCCATGCACTACCTCCCCCCTACAGGGTACACACAAAGGCACTCCATTTTAGCTGTGATTCAGTCCCCTATAATACTTCTGTCAGGAAAAAAAAATGAGGCTTAGCTATACTGATTAATTTGTGTTTGTATATGTTATTTTTTTGTAATTAGCTTTATAATTAAGATAGATGTGGGTGCCCATATCTTACCTAAGAAATGAGCGTAGTAGCATCTTCTTTTAGGGATGTGAGAACAACCTTAATGTATCCCATGCCCCCCCAAATAAGAAATTACCCCCAAAATAACCAACTCTGAATATATACCTTATTCTTGATTTGAATAACTGAAAATATAGATACTTGGTGGCACATTACGCTTCAGTAATTTTCTTATCTTTGAAGGTATTCAACAATGAAAATCTAGAATAGTAGGAAAGAAATTTGCACTTACAGGATCTGCAACATGTAAGATGGAGCTGACAGGACAAAGGCATTCATCACTCGTTACAAGTCTGTGACACGTGGGTGCTCAGTGTGCATTTGCCCTATTTATAACTACCATCTATTGACAATGATGGTGATTACGTACCTCACTAACTGGCTGACTCTGGGAACAACATGTATGGGTATCGCCCCTCTCAGTCACAATTTAGCACAGGATACCAAGCCTTCCAAAATATACATAATCCTTTCTTTCACCTCCCATTTACTGTGTGAAATCCAGGTCCTCATGGATGCTAAGCAACTGTCTTAACTGCTGAGCAACACCACCAACCCCCAAATCCTTCAAAAATTTTATAGGATTTTAAAATTACAACACAAGCTGTCTGTACACAGGTCTGGATAAGCCTGTGCTCACTGGTACAAAGTTCTCCAACCTATTGCACATAATGTTATCTTGGGCATAGGTGACTCCATTATCCTAAGAATGAGTGGATCCTTTGAGGTAGAACTTACGGTCCAGTTTCTTCCATCAAAACTAAAACCCAGCATTTTCAAGAAAGTAGACTGAGTATGGATGAGTGCCAGGCTGCTGAAAAACAAGGGAAGTAGCAGTATGGTAGGTGTACATGTGTCATGTGTATCTGCTGACATTGGCTCCCCCAAGATCTCTAGTTATTTACACAGAAACAGGGATGGAATTAGTCAAGAAGAGAACTTGCTATACAGTTCTTATACATCAAACATCATGTTTTATGCCTCAAATACTTCATTAGTTGGCATATCTTTTACCTTTGTGTGTGTGTGTGTATAGTCTTGGGTGTTTCTGTAAGTACATTTATTTATTTCTGTGCATGTGCTCCTTTCTATGCATGTCTGTGTGTCTTATTCTAAACACAAATATATGTGTGAATTTATAACCAGGAGAAGAGCATGTGAATGTATACTGCATGATGCACAGCCCATCTTCCAGGAGATTGAAATACAGACATTCATGACAGGAATGTGTCTTTTCTGGGCAAGTCCCTCATTTGTGAAATCCTTAATGTTGTGGGAAAACAAGGAGACTTGAGTCCAAACACCACTTTTATTAATGTTTCTCCACAATGCTTGAAAACATTCTTCTTATATTTATCCTTATCCAAATATGAATCACTTCTTGAATTCCTGATAGTAAGTTTTCTGGTGACCATCTATACTTTTCTATGGAAAATAAGAATCTGATACAAAGGCTCTTCATTCTACATGTTTACCTGTTTTGTAAATAGCTGCATAAAACACAGCCTTGGTCATCTCAGAATTCTTACTGAACCACCAGCAGCAGCATTTTTCAGTGATCTTAGAATATTCACTTACCTTAGGATCCAGGAGGCATTTACAGCATTTTATATGCCTAGTAGATTAATATTTCCTTTGTGCTAATAGGCTAGTATATTATTCTTGTTATCTTCATTTAATGCCCTAAGAAGCAAGGTGAGACAATTTTGCGAGTTTAATGATTACTGGCATAAAGTACATATGAGGGTCACTCAGGACATGCCTTCAAGGCACTTTGCCAGAAAATCCAGGAGCTAATTAATTAACACTAGGAAATCACCTGCCAGTCCAAGCTTTAAAAGACAAAATAATAATAATAATAATGATGATGATGATGATGATGATGATAATAATAAATGTTTTCTAGTCTATAGTCCAACAAACCTCTTCTATTAAAAAAATAAAACATCTGACTAGAACTCTGATATCAAGTGTCTTTTTCAAAGAACAGCTAATGCAGAATTTATTGTATAATGTAAAGCTAACATAGATGGCTGGCCCAAAAACTTTATTATAAATTCTTTATTGTAAATCATGTCATTGTGACAGCTATGTTATAGTTTATGTTGAAATAATACAAATGCTATGGATTATAGTGTCACATTCAATATATACAGGTAACCATCTCTAAGCATAGCCTGAGCTAATGTTACTAGTAATGGGGCAAACCGGGAAGTGTATAGTCTTGTAGAAAGAGTCAGAGCAAGGGCAAAGAACTAGAGGGGCTAAGATGGGCAAAGGACTGTCCTCTGCCTTGGCAAGCTTTCTGTGTACGTAAATCTTAGGATGCATGTAAAGAAAAAGACAGACCAAGAGGTAAAAGCTAGGAGGCAGAAATGGAAGAAAGAGAGATCTACAGAGGGAGGAGCAGACATAGATGGAGTGGAAAGAATAGGAGATGGGACAGGAGATGTATGTACCTTCTGGTTAACTCCTACTTCTGTCTTATTGGCTGCTTCTAAAGAACAGGTTCCCTGGTCGCAGTTGCTGTGCAACTGCTTCTTTAATTGACTAACTTTATTTAGTTTATCTGTTTCCCCTCTCTATTAAACTCGTTGGCCCAGCTACCTGAAAGATGCCAGCTTGGTAAACTTTTGCTAAAATACTGTACATCTTATCAACTTATGTCCACAGACGCTCTGAAATGTAATTTATGTCTTCTAGTCATTTATATAATTGCAGATTTATACTTATATGACACTTGTGTATATTTATTTGCATTTAGGAATAGCTCCATTGTAAGATATGTACATGTAAATATAAAAACAGTTATATATGAAATGAGTTCAAGATCCATGGTGATAGAACACAGCTCCTTCAAGCAATCATTTTCAAACCACTGTCCTGCTCCTCCCTACCGGACACACAAGGGATCACATATTGTGGTCTTTAAAAGAAACAGAGAGAAGGCACAAGACTAACAGTTTCTAGAAGCACATTTATGCCTTCCTGCAAAAAGCAAAAACAACAACAACAAAAAAAACCAACCAGACAAAAAAAAATCTAGCAAAATGGCTGAAAATACAGCTAGAAAATACATATAGAAGTTAACACACATCCTTCTGATTACAGTCCTTCATGGAAGATAAGTGTCATTCTCAAAATGCAAAACCACTTGGAAACAAACGTAGGTTTATTTTGGAGGAAAAAAGAAACAGCTCTTATGGGTGTGTCCCATGGTAGGTCAATCAGTGTATGGTTCTCCACCTAGGAATAAATAGTCAGCATAATACACTCTTCATTTGTAATTTGTGAAAAAAAAAAACAGGACACAATTCTCTGAATTTTAGGGTGCTATGAAGTTGGCAATGGTTCTGGGAGAGTTAGGGAAAGAAGAAGGGGTCACTATGATGGCACTGTATGAATTTCTCAAAACTCATAAATATTAAGGGACTAGAAAAAGATAATTCAGAGGTCAAAAGCACCGGCCACTCTTGCAGAGGACCTAGGTTTATTTCCCAGCACCCACAAGGCAGGTGACAGCTGTCTGTGACTCTAGTTCCAGAGGATCTAGTGTTCTCTTCTGGCCTCTGAGAAAACCAACCATGCACGTAGTACACAGATACATATGCAGGCAAATATTCACCCACAGAACATAAAAGTATAAACAAATTTAAATATATTAAAAATAAAAAAAGCATTTTACTCCAACAGCAGCACAGACATTAAAAAGTATATATAAATATTTAATGAGTATTATGTATATAAACATAATATATAATATACATAACTAATGAATTTGTAATCTAAGTTATCCAATATAGTCATGTACAATTACATGTTATACAGTAAACATATCTCACATATTATAGTAAACAACCTGAGCATTAGTCAATTCTGGTATGCTAATTAAAAATGTTTCTAATAGGAAAGAAGTTTGTTTTGTTTTGTTTTGTTTTGCTTTGTTTTTAACCTTGCAACCATTGTTGGAAGCTAATCTTGGGCTTTACTCATGACACACAAGCACAGAGCTATCTGCAACCCTGGGACTAGGCATTTATTTGATCAGTTATTGATAGATCCTAATTTTGACAGAATGCCTTATTTGGACAGAATGGCTATATCTCTTGTGGTTGTTTTCTCATTCCTATGATCTCAAAATTTTCTGTAGGAAACTTTGAAACTTTATACTTTACATGATGATGTTTCTTTCCACAATTAAGATCAAAGAGTTTTCTTACTCTGATGTAATAGCAAGTACCTTTAGTCACAGCTACTGAAGAAGCTTGGATCAAAAGGAGAGCTGTCAAAGACAAGCCAGTACAGCAGAGGTCCACCTCTAGAGATGAGAGAGAGGGTGAGAAATAGAAGGAGGGTGAGAAAGAGACCACCTCCAAATCATGCACGCTTATCGTTAGAAGACTATAATGGTAAGTTCTGTAGCCTGTGCTTGTGTGCTGGGCACAAATCGTTCAATAACCTAGAGGGCAATATTATTCTGTGAATGAGGAAACAATCAATTTCTAACTGTGTGGAGTAACATCTCCTGCATGTGAAGCAACAACTAAACAACAAAGGCAAGATGCAAACCTTGGTCTGTCTGACTCTGGATTCCGAGCTCTAATTTATGAAGCAGTTCCCCACCAACTCAGAGCAAAGAACCAACTGTTCTTGAAGCCATGCTACACTTACAAAATGAAGTGTGTATTTGAAGTATTAGAGAGGAAATTCTTCATACTAAGTTATCCTGAACACCTCTCAAGGGAATGTTTTATTCAGTTTCTTGTATAATTAACCATCCTCAGAAGAAGACTTGTATAGAATTTGTTATTAAGAAAAAGCTAAGAGATGGAAAAAAAAAAAAAGACAAGTAGCTGAGAGAATACCGCTGAGAATTCTTTAAAGAAAGCTCCCAGCTCGGCAGGGGAGTCTATATTTAATCAATTAGTCAGATACATTTCTTACCTAGAATGCAACTGGGCTCAAGGAACAGGTTATGGTTTCAACTGAAAGAGGACAATGAATTGAAAGGAAGAGGGAAAAAGATTCAGTGAACATTTAGAATCTTTAAAAAAAGAGAACTGTAGAAAAAAAGGATACCAAAGTCAAGTTCCTTCTCCAGGAGGAAGGGGAGCAAGAGAAAATGAGTAATCAAGAAATATAAAGCTCATCTCAAATCACAACCATGTCATACAACATACAAATCTGAGTCTGAGCAAGGGTAGGTTTCACATTTGTGACACTGCATCACAACATGCAAAACATCGTGTGTCTACATTTATTGTTATTGATAATTACAACTAGACAGTGCTCATCAGAACAAAAAGGCAAATTTTAAGACTACTTTTATGAAGGAAAATGAATCCTGTCAGGAGAGATGCCACATGGAGATCCCACACTTAGGTGTATGATCATATGGAAGGCATTAAAGCAAGACTGACCTAAACTTACTCCACATTTAGGTTTGAAACATTGTTTTAAACCAGGCAATGAAACAGAAGAGTGGCCACATGTACAAAAACATCCTGACTACATAATGAATTCCAGTTCATCCTGGGCTACATACATAGCAAGGATGTCTGAAAAAAAAAGCAAACAAACAAAATTTAGAATTCTACATAATGTCTAAGATATTTTATGCTATAGTATACCTGCTTTAGTTGAGATAAACAGAATATTTGTATTTTAGTTATAATATTTAGTTCACTTAAATATATTTCATTAGAAAGATAAAATTGAGAATATTTATTGTTCTTATTTATATATTTAGAGTGCAAAAATGAGATCCATTATATAAACTTTACACTTCTATATAGCATTGTACTTTACTCCTTCCTCTTGATGGTCTCCTTTATTCCCCCAATTAATCAATTCCTCTTCTGCTTTCTTACTCTTATACGCGCGCGCACACACACACACTCACTCACACACACACACACACACACACACACACACACACACACACACACACACACACACAGGCTGGGGACCATGTCTTGGCTGTTCTTTTTTGGATCTCTCTTGAAGATAAGCCTGTTTATCCTTTGTGTGGAGGAAGGCCACTAATTTGTTTGAATTAATTTTGTATCCAGCCACTTTGCTGAAGTTGTTTATCAGGTTTAGGAGTTCTCTGATGGAATTTTTGGGACACTTAAGTATACTATCATATCATCTGCAAATAGAGATATTTTGACTTCTTACTTTCCAATTTGTATCCCTTTGACCTCCTTTTGTTGTCGAATGGCTCTGGCTAGGACTTCAAGTACTATATTGAATAGGTAGGGAGAAAGTGGGCAGCCTTGTCTAGTCCCTGATTTTAGTGGGATTGCTTCAAGTTTCTCTTCATTTAATTTGATGTTGGCTACTGGTTTGATATATATTGCTTTTATTATGTTTAAGTATGGGCCTTGAATTCCTGCTCTTTCCAAGACTTTTATCATAAATGGGTATTGGATTTTGTCAAATGCTTTCTCAGCATCTAATGAGATGATCATAGGTTTTTTTTTTTTCTTTTGAGTTTGTTTATGTAGTGGATTACCGTGATGGATTTCCATATATTGCACCATCCCTGCTTTCCTGGGATGAAGTCTACTTGATCATGATGGATAATCAATTTGATGTGTTCTTGTATTTGGTTTGCGAGAATTTTATTGAGTATTTTTGCATAGATATTCATAAGGGAAATTGGCTGGTCTGAAGTTGTCTTTCTTTGTTGGGTCTTTGTGTGGTTTGGGTATCAGAGTAATTGTGGCTTCATATAAAAAATTGGGTAGAAGAGTACTTTCTGTTTTGGTTTTGTGGAATAGTTTGAGGAGTATTGGTATTAGGTTTTCTTTGATGGTCTGATAGAACTCTGCACTAAACCCATCTGGTCCTGGGCGTTTTTTTTGTTTTTTTTGTTTTTTTTGTTTTTTGTTTTTTTTGTTTGGGAAACTGTTAATGATAGTTTCTATTTCTTTAGGGGATATGGAACTGTTTAGATCATTAATCTGATCCTGATTTAACTTTGGTACCTGGTATCTGTCTAGAAAATTGTCCATTTCATCCAGATTTGCCAGTTTTGTGGAATACTGCCTTTTGTAGTAGGATGTGATAAGTTTTTTACTTTCTTTGATTTCTGTTGCTATATCTTCCTTTTCATTTCTGATTTTATTAATTAGGATGCTGTCTCTATGCTCTCTAGTTAGTCTATCTAAGGGTTTATCTATTTTGTTGATTATCTCAAAGAACCAGCTCCTGCTTTGGTTGATTCTTTGTGTGGTTCTCTTTTCTTCCATTTGGTTGATTTCAGGCCTGATTTTGATTATTTCCTTCCATCTACTTGTCTTGGGTAAATTTGCTTCTTTTTGTTCTAGAGCTTTCAAGAGTGCTGTCAAGCTGCTAGTGTATGCTCTCCCCAGTTTCTTTTTGGAGGCACTCAGAGCTATGAGTTTTGCTCTTAGGAGTGAGTTCATTGTATCCCAAAACTTTGGGTATTTTGTGGCTTCATTTTCATTAAACTCTAAAAAGTCTTTCATTTCTTTATTTCCTCCTTGACCAAGTTATCATTGAGTAGAGAATTGTTCAGATCCCATGTGTATGTGGGCTTTCTATTATTCATGTTGTTATTGAAGACCAGTCTTAGTCTGTGGTCATCTGATAGGATGCATGGGATTATTTCAATCTTCTTGTATCTGTTGAGGCCTGTTTTGTGACCTATTATATGTTCAGTTTTGGAGAAGGCACCATGAGGTGTTGAAAAGAAGGTATATCCTTTTGTTTTAGGATAAAATGTTCTATAGTTATCTGGTAAATCCATTTGTTTCATAACTTCTGTTAGTTTCACTGTGTCTCTGTTTAGTTTCTTTTACCATGATCTATCCATTGATGAGAGTAGGGTGTTGAAGTCTCCCACTATTTTTGTGTGCAGCGCAGTGTGTGCTTTGAGCTTTAGTAAAGTTTCTTTAATGACTGTGGATGCCCTTGCATTTGGAGCATAGATGTCCAAAATTGAGAGTTCATCTTGATAAATTTTACCTTTGATGAGTATGAAGTGTCCCTCCTTATCTTTTTTGATAATTTTAGATTCAAAGTCAACCATAGGTATGTGGGTTCATTTCTGTGTCTTTAATTCTATTCCATTGATCTACCTATCTGTCACTATGCCAGTACCATGCAGTTTTTATCACAATATCTCTGTAGTACAGCTTGAATTCAGGCATGGTGACTCCCTCAGAGGTTCTTTTATTGTTGAGAATAGTTTTTGCTATCCTAGGTTTTTTGTTATTCCAGATGAATTTGCAAATTGCCCTTTCTAGCTCTGTGAATAATTGAGTTGGAATTTTGATGGGGATTGCATTGAATCTGTAGATTGTTTTCGGCAGGATAGCCATTTTGACTATATTAATCCTGCCAATCCATGAGCATGGGAGATCTTTCCATCTTCTGAGATCTTCTTCAATTTCTTTCTTCAGAGACTCATGGGCATATATCCAGAAGATGTTCCAACTGGTAATAAGAACACATGCTCCACTATGTTCATAGCAGTCTTATTTATAATAGCCAGAAGCTGGAAAGAACCCAGATGTCCCTCAACAGAGGCATGGACACAGAAATGTGGTACATTTACACAATGGAGTACTATTCAGCTATTAAAAACAATGAATTTATGAAATTCTTAAGCAAATGGATGGGTCTGGAGAACTCACATAATATGCTCAAAGTGGATATTAGCCCAGAAACTTAGAATACCCAAGATACAATTTGAAAGTTGATTTTATTCAATATTAGAATAGCTACTCCAGCTTGCTTCTTGGGACCACTTGCTTGGAAAATGTTTTCCAGCCTTTTACTCTGAGTTAGTTTCTGTCTTTGTCACTGAGGTGGGTTTCCTGCATGCAGCAAAATATAAGGTCCTGTTTATGTAACATTATTCTATGTAATAGTCTTTTAATTGGGGAATTGAGTCCATTGATACTAAGAGATATTAAGGAAAAGTCATTGTTACTTCCTGTTATTTTTGTTGTTAGAGTTGGAATTTTGTTCGTGTGGCTATCTTCTTTTAGGTTTGTTGAAAGATTACTTTCTTGCTTTTTTTTAGAGCATAGTTTCCCTCCTTGTGTTGGAGTTTTCCCTTTATTAGCCTTTGAAGGGCTTGATTTGTAGAAAGATATTGTGTAAATTTGGTTTGTCATGAATACCTCGGTTTCTCCATCTATGGTAATTGAGAGTTCTCCTGGGTATAGTAGCCTGGGCTGGCATTTGGGTGCTCTCTTAGGGTCTGTCTGATGTCTGTTCTGGATCTTCTAGGTTTCATAGTCGCTGGGGAGAAGTCAGGTGTAATTCTGATACGTCTGCCTTTATATGTTACTTGACCTTTTCCCCCTTACTGCTTAATATTCTATCTTTATTTAGGGCATTTGTTGTTCTGATTATTATGTGATGGGAGGAATTTCTTTTCTGGTCCAAACTCTATGGAGTTCTTTAGGCTTCTTGTGTGTTCATGGGCATCTCTTTCTTTAGGTTGGGGAAGTTTTCTTCTATTATTTTGTTGAAGATATTTACTGGCCCTTTAAGTTGGGAATCTTCACTCTCTTTTATACCTATTATCCTTAGGTTTGGTCTTCTCATTGTGTCCTGGATTTTCTGGATGTTTTGAGTTAGGATATTTTTCCATTTCACATTTTCTTAGATTTTTGTGCCAATGTTTTCTATAATATCTTCTGCACCTGAGATTCTCTCTTCTATCTCTTGTATTCTGTTGGTGATTCTTGTATCCATGACTCCTGACCTTTTTCCTAGGTTTTCTAGCTCTAGGGTTGTCTCCCTTTGTGATTTCTTTTTTGTTTCTAGTTCCATTTTTAGATCCTGGATGGTTTTGTTCCTTTCCTTCACCTATTTGATTGTGTTTTCCTGTAATTCTTTGGGTGATTTTTGTGTTTCCTCTTTAAGGGCTTCTAGGTGTTTACCTATGTTCTCCTGTATTTCTTTAAGGGAATTATTTATGTCCTTCTTATAGTCCTCCATCATCATCATAAGATGTGACTTTAGGTCCATATCTTGCTTTTCTGGTGTGATGGTATATCCAGAACTTGCTATGGTGGGAAAATTGGGTTCTGATGATGCCAAGTAACCTTGGTTTATGTTGCTTCTGTTCTTATGCTTACCTCCTGCCATCGATTATCTATAGTGCTCCCTGCCCTTGATATATATGATTGGAGCCTGTCCTTGCTGAAATCCCTGTTGATTCAGAACTCATCAGAGTCCAGCTTTCTCTGTGATCCTGAGATTCTGGGTGTGTCAGACTTTTTGGCAGTTAAGCTTCCTCTGAGACCCTGAGATCCTGGTATGACCAAGCTCCTGGCATCCTGGGATCCTGGGATTCTAATATCCTGGATGTGTTAGAGAGCCTAGAAGTGGTATCTCCTCTGGGTGCTATGGGACTGTCTGCTGAGTTCAAAACCAAGGTAGACCAGAGATAACTGGAAGGAACCTGAGACACTGGTTGGTTGGGGTTCCTATGTCCCTGCTCCTGCCAGCCCCAAGAACTCCTGGTGGTGTTGGAACAAATATTTGTTCTACTTCACCAGTGATCCTAAGATCCTGGGCGTGCTAGGGAGGCTGGGGAATGGAACGTCCTCTGGGGACAATGGGACTGTCCGCCAAGTTGCTGCCCAATTCCTCAATACAAAGACATAGAATAAGAGACTGGTTACATAAACAGGACCTAACGTTTTGCTATACGCAGGAAACCCACCTCAGTGACAAACACAGACACTAATTCAGAGCAAAAGGCTAGAAAACAATTTTCCAAGCAAATGGTCCCAAGAAGCAAGCTGAAGAAGCCATTCTAATATTGAATAAAATCAACTATCAATCTAAAGTTATCCAAAAATGTAAGGAGGGATACTTCATACTCATCAAAGGTAAAATTTACCAAAATGAACTCTCAATTTTGAACATCTATGCTCCACATGCAAGAGCATCCACATTCATTAAAGAAACTTTACCAGGGTGGCCTGGTGCTGGCACCAACCAGAAGGCCTAAATATAGATTTTAAAAACTAGTTGTGTACATATTACTCTTAGCTTCAAAAGAAGCATTAAACTATTATATATTATTATATATTATTTTGATGACTTAAAAAAACAAATTAATGATAATTTCTGAAATTTATGGATAATATATTTGAGTCCTGATTTACTGTGATTTCTACCATGTTATCTGTGACATTATTACTATTCTCAGATACATAAATATCTTTGCTTCTAACATAATAGAAATGTCATCTACCTTCCTTTTACATGGATTTGATACCAAAGCACATAGCTTTCAATTCAGCTAGTTCTTCCAGAACAGCAAAGGCTTCTTCACTGAAATATAGAAAGATCATTTCAGACAGTCCTTTATTCCAAATCCTGTGTGAATCAAAGGAAGATGTTTGTTTTTTCAATGGTTGCCTAATGAACATTCTCCCTAACACTGCATGAAGGGAAGGCAACAATATAACATTTACCATAAGCAAAACAGAGAGGCGGAGCTCAGATACACAATAGGGCTGTCCTCCCAGCAGCCAGCAAGTCTGCTGTGATTTTTTTTTTTTTTTTGGTGCAATTTGTTTCTCTGAGTCTGGCAAAGGTTTTGGCTCCTGTTTCATGTTCTTTGATTATTATTATCCCAGTGTACTAGTGGAAACTGAAGGTATTCTAATTTTCCCGCCTAAATAAAGAAATGATGAAACAAGCCAAAGTCTGCTAGAAGCAGGGACTTAAAAGAAGACAATTGGATTATTCACTTGAGACCAAGAAGGGCAATTAATCTGCCCAGCCTCATGCATTAGATACTATAATGCTGCATTGTCATCCACGTGAATCCTGTAGTCTCGGTAGGCAGAGTAACGGGTGGAAAGCTAAACCCACAAAAACAGACAGGCATCAGTTCTCTGAGAACTGATTCATTCAGGCCATCAGCCTCCTTTACTGCTAACAGAGGCTAGTGAACCCTTGCAAAACCACTCTACAGGTACCTCAGCCCCAGTGACAGGAGACACAATATCTGGTATCACAACGAGTGGTCTTTAAGTAACTGTCATGCAAGGGAATGTAACTAGTTATAGCTCACCTGACTTCTTTTTATAGCTGAAGTTTTGTGGCCAACTAGTCTTAAAGCTGTATTCAATGCTCTATATTTGTTGATGACACTTATAAAGGCAAGAATGTCAAGATGAATTGGGTAGGTTCAAATTAAAAGCTACTCTCAGGGTGAGGTTTTAAAAATGTTGAAAGAGAGTTGTATCTATTTCAAAGAATTAAAATTTCTTTTATCAGTTATGAAGTTAGTTATTTTGTTGTAGTAATGAGTGTTTTTAACCATTTAGTCCTCTCTCCAGTCACCTAATTTTTAATGGAGTATCTTCTGATAATTATTAACATATGATTATAATATATAACTTTTATTTAAAATATCTTATGAGGTTATCACGAAAGAAAAGGACATCACTAAATTTCATTCATGAAAAGATGCTCCTCTATAAAATGACCTCAGAGCAAGTATTTTTGTTGCTATGTAATATACTACCACAGTTTCCATCACTTACAGCACAAACTGACTGCCTGTGCTTCCTTATGTCAGAAGTTTATGTGCTGAGTGGCTCAGATCTTCAAATAGGCCTCTCAAGTAAGAGAAACTTGGGTTCATAGAATCCAGACCAATCTGCGTCTGGGGACATTTACTCTTCCAATTTGTGGCAAGAGTCACCTCCTGGTGACTGCAGGACCAGTCCCTGTTTCCTTTCTGACTGTCAGCCAAGCAACTCTAGCCTGTGGGATACATGGTCTCTGTATCTCTACAGTAACAATAGAAAGTCTCATTTCCACTGAACCGTCTGAGACTTGAACCTCTGATGTCCTTTCTCCTGGGTCTGTATGCCTAGATATAAATATTATATAGAACAAGGACAGACCACTAAGGATAAATCCCTTCTTAACATTATATATGCAATATGACCAAACCCTCATGAAGGCAGCAGGAGTCTCAAGGATCACACAAGAGATGTACAGCAAAGTAGTCATATCAAAACCCCATGTTCACACACAGTTGTGACTATTATTAAAGAAATGTGGTTCCATCTGTCTACTGGCTGATCCTGCAGAGTCATGTGATTAAAGGACAGTGCAAAATAGGCATGGGTGAAGTCCATGGTCCGAAGTTGGGCCATTTAGCTCACTCCTCTATTATCTCTCAGGTTATGAAGCTCGACTAGCCCAAGGCTATCTGCTCAGCCACATGGAGAGTGTTCCAGAGGCTACTGCTCTGAGCTGTCATCTTTCCCTCCCCCTGTCAACTCTTCTCTAGTTCTATTTTAGTTGACTGAATGTTACTCATTTTATGGATCTTCTGACACCTTTAATTGCTCTTCTCTTCCCACGCCTATTAAGTTTTCTCACCCTTTGATATTGGCATTAGAAGCACTTAAATAATTTGCCAAATAATGTTTTACCACTGCTGTTTTCTGTGAGTTGCATTGCATTGCCTTTAACCCTGCGTTAATTCTGCTGTAAAGTGTTAAGTAGCATGGTGTGAGGTTATTTTACACAGAAGGTGGTTGGGCTCCTTAGAGCTAAAGTCTTTTTCGTATGCCTATTAACTCATAGTAGAGGCAACTGAATATTGAAAATTTGCTTTGGAGCTCAATATTGATTTGTAAAAACAATTTCATCTTTTGGCATCTAGCCAGGTTGTGTGTGCCCAGCCAGACTTGCAGCATTAGCTCTAACAAGGAGTTACAACATTTTCCAACATTAAAATTTATCCAGACTCTTGAAAAAGTTAAGGATAGAGCTATTCTTATTATTTTGTTGCTGTTGTTATTGTTTTCAAGACAGGGTTTCTCTGTATAGCCCTGGATGTCCTAGAACGTACTCTGAAGACAAGGCTGGGCTCAAAGTCAGGAATTCACCTGCCTCTGCTGGGATTAAAGGCTTGTGCCACCACCACCTGATAGATACAGTTATTATTACCAACAGGAGAACAGCAGAACTCCACAACCTGCCTCAATTCCTGTTATACTTTTGAGATATTATGATGCTAATGTTTACTTCTTGCACATATGAACATGAAGAAATCTTAAGCCTTTCTTCTGGTCATTATCATGCACGCTCATGGCCCCATTCTGTATAAGTGCTAGCATTGACAAGGTATAGCTCTATGATAGTGCTGTGTTTATGGCCTGACATGACTTCATTTTTACTTCAGAGCATAAAGGATGGATCATCTCCACTAAATCTGTGCTCATAAAGGTTACAATGAGCATCATCCCACTTTACTCTGACCCATTTTCTTCCCAACATTCTGATACACTCTAAGTAAGGCCCCTTCCACCTAGAAAAAGGAGATGTACATTTTCTGCTGTCTTCCTATAGACAACTTGAAATCTGTCACTCTGTTTCCTGGAACCCATTCTATTTATATAGCGAGAAAGGAGAGGAAAAAGAGAAGGAAAGCAAAGAAAAAAGGAAAGGAAACAAAAGAAGAGAAAAGAAGAGAAAAGAAGAGAAAAGAAAAGGAGAAAAGAAATGTTCCAAAGTGAACCTTGAAAGCAGAGAAGAACAGGGCACCTGGGAGTGCCTATGATATCCATAGGGACATAAATGGTCACACTGAAAGTATAAGAGGCCACAAAGTCCTTTGGACACAAGTTTACAGATAAAGATATGGGTTGAAATGGCCGTTATATGATGCCATCCTAAGTCAAAGTGAAGAAGATCCTTCTTGCCCAACCCAACTTTACCTTCTTATACACATGACAAAGTGAAGATTCCCAAGCAACATTAGATTCACTTAAAATGAATTGCAATCTATTTATCCCAACATGTGAAGTTTTCTTTTTCTCTATTGGAGATCTTAGGATCAAATACTTTGAAAATGATGACTCAAGCCTTCCGTCTGGAAATCATTAGCATAATATAGTTGCCTGAATTGAAAAGGATGCAATTAATAAGATTTGAATTTTCAAAAAAAATGAAGAAATGGATCTTTAAAAGAATCTAAAAATTGACTAATAAGTTTAGAGCTTTTCTTTGCATAAATTTGTGGTAGGTAGATTAATAAGCCCCTTTTAAGTACCTCTACAAGGCTAATCTCATAAAGTCATGAGAATGTTACTTAACTGGCAAAAGGAAAATGAGTATATATTGGGTAGGTGGCTTTTAGCAGCTAGGTAGGCATGAAAACAGTCCCTCTGGCAGTTCACAAAAGAGCAAAGCACCATCAACACCTTGATTTTAGCCTGTGACACATGTGACAGGCTTCCTACATGCAGAAATAAATTTGTGTATGCAATGGTGGCACACACCTAAAACACCAGCACTCTTGAATCAGTCAATGCAGGATCATGCATTCATTCCCATATTAGACTACATATCCAGTATGAGGTCAGATTGGGTTCTATGAGACACAGTCTCATAGAAAGGAGGGCAAAAAGGTCAGGAAGGAGGAAGAAAGAAAGAAATGAATGAAGAAATGTATTTGTTTTGTTTATGTCATGAAGTTTTCAGTCATCTGTTACTTAACATTAGAAAGCAACATAGCATCTAATACATCTTTTGTAACCAATTCATGAAAAGAAATTTTAAATTGATTCATTTGAATTGGGAATGGGAATCCATTCTTTCTCTATGAACTCAATGGCTTAATAAAATACCATATTAGGTTAGCACATTCAAGCCACTGACTGCAGAAATAATATCAAAAACTGTGAATATCGTAACAGTCCTACATTCAAGACAGGGAATTTTTTTATACTCAGAGTTTATGTTCCTCACTTAGCTAAAGTTCTCCAGGGACCCTGGAAACACCAAAGCCACTTGCCTTGGATGCAAAACCTTTTGGAAATAAGTTTCAGAAAAGGCTCTTGAATTCCTGTTTCATGTTCTTCACAGAAGAGGAAATGTACTTCCTACCTACCAAAAATGCAAATACAAAATGCAATCTAGCCACAGTACTTCAATTCATATAATCAATCTTAAAATTTATGCAACCCTTAAACATTTACACCATTTTAAAAATTATTCCTAAGTCTCTGGGTAAAATTTTACTACAAATAAGACTTGGTTGTGCTCTGTGAGAATAATCTTGGTAAGACTATTGTATTCATTAGGGTTTCTACTGCTGTGATGAAACACCATGACCAAAAACAACTTGGTAAGGAGAGGGTTTATTTTGTTTATACTTCCACATTATAGATCATCATCGAAGGAAGTTGGAAGAGGACTCAAACAAGACAAAAACTCGAAAGTAGGAACTGTAGTAGAGGCCATGAAGAAGCATGACTGGCAGACTTATTTACCATGGATTGCTCAGGATTTTTTTAGGATGCTTTTCTTTTCATTAATTAATTAATTAATTAATTAACATATAAATCACAGCTTCCCCTCCCCCCCTTTCCTCTCAGTTCCACCCTATCTAAGACCCAAAACCATAAGTCCAGGAATAACACAGCCCACAGAGCTGGGTCTTCCCATATCAACTAACAATCAAGAAAATGTTCCACAGGCTTGCCCAGAGGTCAATCTGGTGGGGGTATTTTCTCAATTGATGTTCCTTCTTCCAAAATGACTCTAGTTTGTGTCAAACTGACATAAAACTTGACAGCACAACTATTGAGATTTTTCAACCTCTTTCTACCAATTGCCACAGTTACAAAAACAGAAGTAAGTTCAGAACTACTGCACAGTAGCTCTAGAACAGGATCAGAGCTGGGATGTTGGATCCTGCTTTATGACTTTTCAGTCCCATTACTACCTACCCTAGGGCCTCCTGGTGGACAGCAAAAGAGTATCTAACACTCATTATAAAGAAAGTTTCCCAAAGAACATATTCCTTAGAAATATATTTATTTAAGACATAGGAAAGTAGGACATAGTGAAGTGTGTTATTCAAAGAACACAAAATTATGGTTATAAAGGAGAGGCATAAGAGATCCTTTGCACCTACATCTTAGCAACTATGGTTGTCTTAGTTGCTTTTCTAATGCTGTGACTAGATACCATGACCAAGGCAACTTATAGAAGGAAGTATATATTTGAGGTTTATGTTTCTAAAGGTTAGATTCCATGATGCTGCAACAAAAACATGGCAGCAGGGATAGCTGAGAGCTCACATCTTGATCCCAAGGCAAGAAGCATTGGGAGAGAGGGTAGAGCGGTGGTGTGGAGAGATGGGTGTGGTGGTGTGCAGAGGCAGAGACAGACGCTGGGAAAGCTGTGGGTCTTTTGAAACCTCAAAACTGGTCTCCAGAGATACATCCAACAAAGCCAACCATAAACATTCCTAAACAATTTCAACAACTAGGGATCAAGTATTGAAAAGAATGTACCTGTTGGGGGCCATTCTCACTCAAACCACTATAATAGTTACTAATAGTCTGCTGGCAATTGCTAAGAGAGTAGTTCTCATGTGCTCTTGCCATAAAAATATAGGTCTATAAAGCAATGCATATATCAAGTAGGCCACCCTAGCCATTCCACAATGTATATATACATCAAAATATCACTATGTCCACCAGAAATACACATATAATATTTCTTGGTTAAAACAATGTTTCAGTCAATGTTAGCAGGAATGGGGAGTAAGGAGTAGTCTCCTATAGTGTTGGTGAGAATCTAAATTTGTTCAGTCATTATCTACAATATTATATAGGTTCATCAAAATCACATTTAAAATACAACCACCATAAGACTAATGATTATACATAGAAAGAAAAGGAAATTATAAGAGAGTTACCTGCATGTACACCTTTGCCTCATTATTCACAACAGTCAAGAAAAGAAATAATCTGAGGTATCCATCAACAGATGACTGGATAAACTGTTGCTACATATACAATAAAAAATTCATCCTTTAAAGGGAATGAGATTTTTTACATTTATAGCAAAATTAATTAAACTGGAGGAAATTATTCTAAGTGAAATAAACCAGACATAAAAAGACAAATACCATATGTTCTCACTCATGTGTGAAAATACAAAGAGCTGATCTCAAAGTAGAAGACAATAAAATAATTATCATTAGACATTAACAAGAACATGGAAGGGAGAATAGATGAAGGTTGGATAACAGACCCAACACAAAGGAATAGGCTCTAATATAGTCTAGCACAGTAGTGTAATATTTCATTAAAAATTATTACATATTTTTTTCAAGACAGGATTTCTCTGTATAGCCCTTGCTGTCCTGGAACTCACTTTGTAGACCAGGCTGGCCTTGAACTCAGAAATCTGCCTGCCTCTGCCTCCCGAGTGCTGGGATTAAAGGCGTGCACCACCACCATCCAGCTCAAAAATTATTACATATTTAATAAAGACAAAAGACAAGTACTCAAAAGAAATGACAAAAGTTTTAAAGAGATAATATTAGTTACTTGCCTTGATCATATGTATTTGAAATTATCAAATACAATTTTGTTCATAAAATAAATATATAAAATTACAATGCATCAATTACAAATAAAATATATGTCAGTAATAGGTGATTGCTGAGGATTTACAAAACCTTGAGTTTAATGCTCAATTCTATAAAATGTGAAAAATAAAGGATAAGTAAACACTGTGTCCTGATCCAAAAATAGAAACACAAAGAAATTTCATTAATGGAAGATCTCAAAGCATAATGAAGCGAAATCAAACACCTCAGTACTGCTGAAGAATGTCATGCAATTGCATTCCTTATGTTGTAAAAAAACTCCCTAGAACCCAGCTTTTTATTCTTAATCAAGATGCAATGTGGTATTGTGTAACTGAATGTGGGAGTTGTGATAAATTCAGAAACAATAGTGTGTTTCTGAACATGCAATGACCAAAATGGAATTCAAAACCAAATGCATAATGAAACCAAGATTTTTCTGGAAGTGCTCACCCAGTGGTATCACATGTACTCACTGAAGTCTTGGTTCTATCATACAACATGCTCACTTTGAACTGCATATGCATTCATGGCATGCAATATCAAAGTGCTCCCCACACACCCCTGCTCGGATTGAAGACTGCCACAGGTTATGAATTATAGTCTTTACTGTACATGCAACACAAAGTCCCCTGCTGTTTAGAAACAGCGTGCCTTAAATATGCAAAACAAAAACTTTAACCATTTCCTATTAGTATTTCTCAATAATATATATATATTACATAATTACATTGTATTATACTAGAATGTTTGATTTTTAGAATTTTCTAAATGAGCTGCTGATGACTTTCATTTTCAAAAAAGTGTTGAATGACTTCTTGCTTATGTTTCAAACAGAATTTTTAAAATAATCTGAAACTATCCTCAATATACCTCTGCCATTTGATACTATGTGTTTATGCAAAGTGGGGTTCTTACCAATAAAAATTATAAACTCTAACTATCAGGGAATGAGATATTTAACTCACTAGTAGTAGAGATGAAGTAGAAGCCCTAGTTTTGATCATCAGCACCAAAACGAACAAACAAAAAATAAAGTGTCACTGAAATTTGAAAGACATTGAATGCAGACTACACCTTACAGCATCTATTATTCAACTGAAACATCATTCTTTATGTAAAAATAAACAAACACATCTATGTGTTCATCTTTAGATATACTAAATAACTGGATTTTAAAGTTATGAGTTGATTCTAGTGTTTGGTTTGTAAAGCTATTTTAAGTACCTGGTGTCTTGAGTGAGTGAAGCGTCATGAATGAGAAATATCTAGGTAACTGTACGGAGGGGACCAACATCTATGCTTGATGAACTGGTCAGGACTCAGCTTATTCTTTTCCAGGCACTATGGCTGCTTCTGGTCTTCCAGACACAGGGAGTACGTGTTTTACTATACGGTGTCATCTCTCAGCAAATGACAATTCTAGCAACCACCTCCTTGAGTCAGTCCTCCAGGACAAGATCTCTAGCTTGAACACCACACGGCTCTTGGGCCTATTGTCAGGAAGAACATTCTGCTTGTCTGGTGGCAACCTAATATCTTTTGTCTCCCACAGGGTCTGAAATGCCAAAGATACTGCTACAAGGACAACACTGTGAGGAATCAAGAGCTCAAACCCAAGACTCCTAGTCTTACACTTAATCAGAACTTTTATTATTATCAAAAAGTTATTAAGACTCCTTTGATGTATAATTTAATGTGCCCCCAAAGTGATCTAATAGCTCAGCAATTAACAAAGCGCAAGAGAGCACAAAAGAAACCTTATTTGTCACCCAAACTAATAGACTTTGTTTATGTAATGAGTATTAGACTCAACTACCGCATTCACTTCCACTTTCTTAAGAGTGTTTGTTTCCTTCAGACAAGCTTCTTTTTCCTGTCTCTCCTGCTCAATTGCATTATATCAGGAATAACACATTTTAGAACTCTGAAGTGGCAAAATGAAAGTATGAGGTATTTTTCCCCATTTGGGGGAAAAAATATTGGGATGGTTTTGATCTGAAAATTTGGTACCAGATTCATCAAAATAGAACTCAAAATGTCAGAACCCCAAACTTGTGACCTGAGAAGTAAACAGGTGTTGCATTAATCAGCAGGGTGTGGAAACAGGTGGGAGGACTCACTTGCAGCTTCAGGAAAATGAAGCATCCAGCCAGGCCAGAGGCAGGGCTATTATGGAAGAGAATGCCCTGTGTACAGAAATGAACTCAGCCACAAGTCCATGCCAGACAGTAAAGCTTCGGGAGAGATGGGTTTTACTGCTGTGCTTCAGAGCGCCTGCCTGGAAGTGCTCCCCAAAGTGCAGTTCAGGTTCACACTCCTCATCTCCAGACCACTTTATATGAGGTGATTATATCTTTTACTCACAGAGCTGGGAACAATGTCCTTGAATGTACCAGCCATAGACAGATTTGTCATTAAACTAGATTATAAAATCTCCCCTAAGAATAAAGGCAAGGACCATACTGTTTTTTTTAGAAGTTCGCTAGTCCTAGGAGCAAGCCTCGGTGGCCAAAACCCACTCCCTCCTGAGCAGTGAAAGAATCATAGTCCAGAAAGGACAGAACAGAGATGACCTTTCACACAGTCATTTGTAAGTGAATTAAAAGCATCACAAAGGATTAAAGTGGTCACTGTGAATCCAAGGTTCTGATACAGGCAAGACTGCTGCTGGCAAGAAGTTAAATCGAATAATGGGATTCCCTTATTTAATTAGAGATTTTCAGAATGTTTCTTTTTAAGTCTTCATTACATATCCTTGAACTACTTTAGGATGTATTTAAGTAGCAAATTATCTTTCAATTGAAAGTACTAATATTTTCAAATATATTAAAGGTAATACTATATTCTACTGGGAAAGCATTATAGACTAAGATAAACACACAATATGGATATGGTAGTAAGTATTTTCAAGCAACAAAAATTGCCATTTTATACAGATGATAATGTAATGTTTAACTAGTAAAATAATTCCCTCATTTATTATAACAGCTCTAAATGTAATAGCTGTATCATCACTAATAGCTGTGTAATAGCACTATAGCTATTAATATTATGGTCTAAAATCAATTTACACTTAGTCAGAACTTTTGTTATTATCAAAAAGTTATTAAGACTCCTTTGATGTGTAATTTAATGTGCCCCCAAAGTGATCTAATACCTCAGCAATTAACGAAGAGCAAGACAGCACAAAAGAAACCTTATTTGTCACCCAAACTAATAGACTTTGTTTATGTAATAAGCATTATTAGACTCAAAGTTTTTTGAAATGTAGAGAAATATTAAAATGATTTTTATTTAAATAAGATCTTTGGAAATTATCTTACTACCTTGGAAAATAAGCTCTGGACATCTATTGTAACATATAATATCTATAGATAATAATAAATTTTGTGCTTAAAAATTAAAGGCAGAAAAAAATCAGTGCTATTTTTTCTGATTTTATGTTTACCCTAGAGTTATTTATCATTTTTCATGTTTATACCTATGGCAGGTAACTACAGAAAACCCATTCAATAACAAATACTTTTTCTTTTTTTAATTGAGAATGGCTTCACAATGTAACTCAGTTGATCCTCCTGCCTCAGCTACCTGAGTCCTGGGATTACAAGCATGAACCACCACACAAGATAATTACCACTATTTCTAATAAAAAGTAGCATCACAATAGATAGACTATTTGAAAGTGTTGACATTTTCAAGCTAATATATATTTTACTTTAAAGGTAAAACTAATTTAACAAATAATAAGGAAGCTAATATTTATGCAAGGTTTACCATGTGCTGGGAACTATGCTTAGCACTTTATATTTATTTCCATAATTTGAATGCAAGGTTTGTATTGTTATTGTTAATATTATTACCTTGATTTTTACAAAGAAGAAACTCAACAAACTAAATTGTAGCAGTCATAGAATTCATACTTGGGCCAATGACCACAATGACTAGTATTTAAATATATAACAAATATGCTGTGCATGTTCAATACAAGTAATTATGATGACAAGAAACAAAAGTGTGATACAATGGAGTCATGCCATGAAAACTGCAAAGCCAGATTAACTCTGCTGGTACCTAGCAATGTTGCTGTGTATGAAGGAAAAAAAAAAAGCACAATAGATGAAATGGTTGATACTTAGTTTCTCTGAATCTATTAGGAGACTGTCTAATTATTTTTCTATTGTGGTGACAAAATACCCAGAACATGGCAGTTTATAAAATAAAGTGTTTAACTGGGCACCCAGTTTCAAAGGATTATAGTCCATGATTGTGGAACAAAGGCATGGTAGAAAGAGCAGCTGAGAGCTGAAAAATCTTGTTTCAAGAATAGGAGGCAGAGAGACAGAGAGAGCAATACAGTTTTTGAAATCTCAAATCCCAAGCCCAGTGATACACTTCCTCTAAGAAGGTCACATATTCTAATCCTTCCCAAACAGTTCCACCACCTGGGGACCAGGAATTTAAACATTCAGATCTATAGGGGCCATTTTTATACATGTCAACATATTCCTTTCCCCTGACCGCTATACACTCTAGACTATATCATAAGGCAAAAATATATTTAGTGCAACTTCAAAAATATCCATAGTCTTTCAACCTTAATACTGTTAATTGCAGCACTGGAAGCAGAGGCAGGTAGATCTCTGTGAGTTCAAAGCCAGCCTGGTCTACATAGTGATTTCCAAGACATGAGCTATATACTAAAACAAAACAAATAAAGAGTCCAATGTGAAAATTCTTTTCTGAGGTTCAAGGCAATCTCTTAATTGTAATCATATATAAATAAAAAAGCATTACAAATTTCCAATGTAAAATGACACAGAATATAAATAACTATTCAAAAAAGCAAAAAATGCAGGTATTATGAGGAAATACTTGACAAAGCAAAACCAAAACTCAACAGGGAGGACTCTAAATCCTAAATCCTATATCTCCATCTGTAAAGTCAAAAGGTTTAGACTTCTCTGCCCTTCTAGCTTTGCTGCCTACAACATACTTCTCTCTCTCTCTCTCTCTCTCTCTCTCTCTCTCTCTCTCTCTCTCTCTTTCTCTCACTGATTCTGCTTCTTGAGATATTCCATGATGACAAGAACCATCTAAGAGAGACTAAAAACTAGCAGGTAATCTTCCTGAGATAGGTCCACTATGGGTTAAAATCTACGCTAGATTTGCTCCTTTAGGCAAGGTCAAGGAAAATTTCATTTTAGGAAAGATTCCTTCTATTAATATGTATTTCCTGTTATTATTAAATATATATAACAATTACAAGGTATTAGCCCACCCTATTGAGCAGATCTCTGCAGAACAATGAAGATGTACTGTCTTGTCATGATGCTATATAGACAAATGGATGATTTCTTAATTCTTAATAATGATCCTATAAAAATTTCTAAAATTATATTAGTAATTTTTAAGCTCTTTTATAATAGGACTGCTTTTAAATCCTTTATGATATCAAAACTGCATTGAGAAATCTGAATATCTTCAAGTGTCACGAGTTAAGTGCCTCTGAGGTAGCAACCAGGCATCTGCAACTTAGAACACATCCCAAGAGGTTGTAAAAACAATTAACCAAATGCCTATAAAAAGGGAACTAATGATTTACTATACATACAAGAACAGAAGATAAAATACTGACTGCTTTATCAGTATGAATCTTCACTAATAACTTAGTCACAAAAGTTATGCTTTTTACTCTCCATGAACATGTAAAATTGGTGATAGATGATGAATGTTTAGCCAGATAATTACTCCTAATGGATCTGCATGTAGACGTTCTCTGTTGTAAACTTTTTGATTTATGATTTGAATTTATGTGTAAACTTGTGATAAACTTTTTACCATATGATCATGTATTCTGAAAGATGTATAAGTACTGAGGACAAAGAGAGAGGAGAACCCTTATTCCCTTTTTTCTTAGAGAATTTTCATAGAAAACCTTTTAAAACTTAGAAATAAAGGGATAAAATTACTTTTCAAAGTGCCCCTTTTTCTTCCTGCAACTTCAACCAGCAGGCTGGGGATTAGAGCTGCACAATTCCTTTCCAGATAGAACAAAGGCTCCTTTACATAATTCCCTGCTTTTTGTCCAATGAGGAGCTAAACAGTTTCTCACATCAGAGGAACTCAGAAGGCAGACCAGCTACTGAAGCAAAGTAACTTAGGCTTAAGATAGGTAAATGTGTTATTATTATATAGCAACCCTAAATATCTCATAAGACCAAGTCTTATCCCTGCCTACACCCCCTCTGCTGTCACAAGAAGAAACAAGAAGAAAATAGAATAGCTGAGGCTTAGACCCTGGTACTCTGGCATTTCGGAAATTCTGGGGCCTCTAACATAACCGAGGCTTCATTATCGCAGCTTCATGAAACTGCCTCTTAGGGCCTTCATGCAGGGATTTCTCAGCCATACACTTGACATTAGCAGCTCCCTTAACCACAGAAGATTTTACACCTATCCTGATATATTCTTCATAACTTCCAACACCGGAACCATGCAGACAACACTGCCAAGTATAGCTGCCCACTTGGATGGGGACTGAGTCCCTGGAACCACAGCAGTTATTTGCTGTTAGGTTTTAGGGGCAGAAAATTCCTAAGGCCTTTTTTTTCTCCCACAAATTGGAAGCTGATCTGGGTGGGGTCTTTCCCTGAGGGCATCCTCCTGTATTCCACTTGGTATAAAGCCATAATCTTCTTATCTCTTTCTGCAGAAGCCTTGACTCCAACATTAAATTTCCCAGTGTTCTTTTTCTCTTCAATCTGTAAATTTTTGGTTGCTCTGTTGTTTTTTTAACTACTTGGTTTTTTTGGAGATTATAATATATCACTTACCATTCCCTTTCTTCCAAATGCCTCCATATATCCTTTCTCACTCTTCCAAATTCATTGCCCCCTTTTCATTAATATATATCAATGTTTATGTTAATATTCTGCAGTTTGGAAGAAGGAGAGGCCAATCTACTAAAGGGGTTTTAAGCAAGATTCATGCACTAGAAGAGATTCCTTTGATGATAAAATCTTAGACCTCAGTGCCAATATGACTCTTAGTTCTTGGCAAAAAGATTATTAGAAAGAACTTATTTTCTGTTCAATAGCACTGGTAGATTCTAGACAGTCATTTCAGAGGTCCCCTGCCAAATTACAATCCTCTGAGTGGTCAATCTGTCCATGTTCACAACAAGTACAATAATAAAAGCACATAGTTAAGGATTAAAATATATATATATATATATATATATATATATATATATATATATATATATATCAATGTTTATATATATAATTTCTCCTGTTCTCAGTATTCCTTGGCTGCCTTTGGTCCTTTGTTATAGGGTGTGGGCTTTGTGAGCTTCCTCTTACCCTGTTAACATTAGCATAACTACTGCTGCTGCCCTTGTTCAGCTCATATTTAGGTGGTCATCGTGGTGACACTATGGGGCTGCAGCTCTTAACATTACCAAGTGACACAATGACACAATCTTAAAACAAACTACTTGTTCCTCTGGCTCTTACAATTTTTCTACACACTCTTCTGGAATGGTCCCAGAACTTTAGTAGCAGGAGTTGTATTGTACATTTATCAGTTGGGACTAGGTTCCACATATTTTGATTGGTTGTGGTTTTCTGTAGGGGTTTTCATCTGTTTCAAAGAGAAGTTTCCTGGATGAGGGGTGAGGCCTACAATTGTCTGTGGGTATAATGACAAATATTTAAATTATAGTTAGGGATTATGCTGGTTTAGTAAAGTGGAAGTTGTGGATTCTCCTCCAAGATCTGTGATTTTACTAGCACTGAGTAGTTACGGAGGTTCCCAGTACCAGGTGTGGCTTCACTCTTGTTGAGTAGGTCTTCAATTTAATTTGAGAGCTATTGGTTATTGCCATGGCATATATGCCACTACCTACTGTACCCTTGGTGTTATCATTCAGTGCTCATCAGCGCTGCAAATCATGGCATCATAGCTGGATAGGACTACTGGTTTCTTTCCTCTTCCAGAAGATTGCATGGCATTCAGGTAAGCTAGGGAGGCCTCAAAAAAAGGTATTCAGGTCAATTCCAGGTCAGGGACCTCCTGAACGTTTGTCTGAAATGCATGATATCTTCATCAATAGGGACTTACCTTCCACTTTTGTGTGAAAACAAGGACAATAGAAATGGTCAATTATGTTCTGGGTGTCTTTTGGACAACACATACACACACACACATACACACACACACACATATACACATACCAACTTATATCTTTAGGTAGATATTTAATAATATGGTTCTTTTTAAAACATCCTTCCTGCTATTTTACCCTCCTCGCTCCTTCTATATTTCTCTCTCCTTCCCTAATTAGACTCTCCTATCATTTTTTGCCATTTCCTTCTTCAGATCAAACTGTACGTTTTGTACATCTTTTTACCATGTTCTTTTCCATCACAGATCTGAATAAGAGTGATTACTAATAATCACATGACAGAGTAGATGTTAAGCTGTCTTTAAATCTCTATCCCCAAAAAACAAACAAAACAAAACAAAACAAAACAAAACCCTCATTAACATTAAAACTTAGCCTCAGGCAAATACTTAGAAGAAGGCCACATTTTTTTCTTGCCAAAATATATTGTTTCCTCCTAAAGTCTCTTGAGCAGGATGTAGTGGTTTAAATGAGAATGCCCCCCATAGGCTCACAGACTTGAATACTTGGTCACCAGTGTGTGGTGCTATTTGAAAGGATTAGGAGATATGGCCTTATTGGAGAAAGTGTGTCACTGCAGGTGGGCTTTGAGGTTTCAAAAACCCCATTCCTAACCCAGTGTCTCTCATTCCCTTCTAACTGTGGTTTCAGATGTATATATATTAACTATTTCTCCAGCACCATGCCTGCCTGTGTGCTATCATGCTTCTCACCATGATGAAAATAGACTAAATCTTTGAAACTGAAAGTAGTGTTCCCATCCTGTGCTCTTTTAGAGAGGGTAAAGACACAGGTTATTATGACAGTGTTTTATACAAATCCCTGATGAGATGAATTTCTGGGGTGTCTTTGATCCTGAGACAATCTAATCTGATATAAATATTTGGGGTCAAATTTAGGAATGGCAATTCACCGCCAAGTAGAGAATTAGGCATCATCTTCTCAAACACTAGTGTGTATGGAGGAATTTTAATCCTTCTGGCAAGGGATCACATCCAAAGACCTATGTCTGGGTGATCAGCTGTAATTCAGACAGAGTAATAGACCTGTTTTATAGGTTTCTTGCTAGATGTTTAACACATGTCAAATGAATATCAAAGAATTTTCTTTCTGTGTTACTAATGAAAGCAGGCTTACATGATTCAATATGGGTAAGTTGGGGATTGGGAAAATGGATCACTGGGTAACATTCTTCCTCACCACTGGATAACTGAAGGAACAGCAGATCATGTATAACTCCTTGCTTATTACACTGTTTTCTGGTATGGTGTTTTGTGTCTCATCATAGAAAATGTATATTGAATCTGTGGTACTAGAAGGTATTAGAAGAACCTGTGACACAGGACACTTTTCACATATCTTCTGTATAATTCTTGAGACCAACATGACTGAATTGCCCTCTCAAATGGAATTTCTGCTCTTTTGCCACCTTGAAGCACAAGAGAAAAAAAAAGACTCTAAAAATGTCAAATGTAATCTTCAAACATTTGTCATAATCTGAGTGACTTGAGTTGATGTTTTTTAAAGTTCCAACAAAGGACCCACTGATGATATTGCAGAGCATCTTCTAGGTCTATGCCCAGGAGCCGTATAACTGCATCTAACTTCAGGTAGAACTATTTGCAGTCTTCTAAGGAAGCTCCAGATTGATTTCTAGAGTGATGGTACCAGTTTACAATTCCACCAGCAACAGAAAAATGTTCCTCTATCTCTACAACCTTGCCAGCAGGTTGAACTTTTGATCTTAGTCATTCTGAGTGGTGTAAGGTGAAATCTCAGGGTCTTTTTGATTGGCATTTCCCTGATGACTAAGAATGCTAAACATTTCAAATGGTCCTCAGCTATTTGAGATTCCTCTGTTGAGAATTCTCTGTTTAGCTCTGTATCCCATTTTTTTTTTTTTTTTTTTTTTTTTTTTTTTTTTTTTTTTTTTTTTTTTTTTTTTTTTTT
>LR753316.1:2565594-2596758 GCA_902729485.2 Mus minutoides | reverse complement strand
GCCCAGCCTCCGGTGGGGCGGAGTTCTCAGTTCCTGCCCCTGGAGTGAACTGCTGACCCGCTGCTCCCAAAACCACCTCTGCACTCACGCGTAACCCCAATGCGATCTTAAAGTCCTGGGGTGTCCCTAGCTGTGTCCGCTGGGCTCAGAGGAAAGATGGCGCGGCGGCGCGGTTCTGGCTGGGGGAGCTGTATCCCATTTTTAAATTGGGTTATTTTGCTTTTTGGAGTATAACTTCTTTATTTCTTTATATATTTTGGATATTAGTCCTCTGACAGATGTAGGGTTAGTGAAGATCTTTTCCCAATCTGCCAGTTGCCATTTTGTCCTATTGACAATGACCTTTGCCTTACAGAAGCTTTTCAGTTTCATGATGTCCCATTTGTCAATTGTTGATCTTAGAGCCTGAGCCATTGGTGTTCTGTTCAGGAATTTTCCTCTGTGTCAATGAGTTCAAGGCTATTTCCCACTTTCTCTTCTATTAGATTCCATGTATCTGGTTTTATGTAGAGGTCCATGAACAACTTGAACTTGAGCTTTGAATAACGTGATAAATGTGGATCAATTTGCATTTTTCTACATGCAGACTGCCCGTTAGACCAGCACCATATTTTGAAGATGTTTTCTTTTTTTCTACTATATGGTTTTGGCCTCTCTATCAAAGATCAAGTGATCATAGATGTGTGGGTTTATCTCTGGGTTTCCAATTCTATGCACTATGTTCATAGCAGCCTTATTCATAACAGTCAGAAAAGGGAAGAACCCAGATATCCCTCAACTGAAGAATGGATAAGAAAGTATGTTACATACAATGGAATATTATTCAGTTATTAAAAACAAGAACATTATGAATTTTGCATCCAAATTATGGAACTAGAAAAAGTAATCCTCAGTGAGGTAACCCCAATGGACATGCAGGTATATTAGCCAAAAAGTACAGAATACCCATAATATACCCCACAGACCCTAAGAAATTAAGCAAGAAGGACGTCCCAACTGAGGATGTTTTAATCCCACTTAGAAGCGGGGGGGGGGGGCAAAATAATATGGGAGGCAGAGGGAGAGAAGGATATGGGTGGAAGTAGGTGGGGGAAGGAAGGGGGCAGGATCAGGTATTGGGGGAGTCAGGAGGGAAGCTCAGAGGGTCAGGAGAATGAATAGAAATATGCAGCTGCAGGGGGTGGAGGGAGTAGGAGAAACCTCTAGAAAGTCACAGAGACCTAGAATGGAGGAGGATCCAAGGACTCAATATGGGTGACCTTAGCCAAAATGCCCAATAGTGGGGAGATGGAACCTAAAGACACCATCTCCGGTAGTTAGGCAGAACCCCCAGTGAAGGGACAGGGACACCAAACCATACCTTCAAAGTTTTCAACACAAAATTATTCCTGTCTAAAAAACAGGAACAAAAATTGGAGCAGAGACTGAATGAATGGCTGACCAGTGACCATCCCAACTTGAGATCTGTTCTAAGGTCAGGCCCCAAACCCTGACACTATTACTGATGCTATGTTGTGCTTCCACGCAGGAGCCTAGCATAGCTGTCCTCTGAGAGGCTTCACCCAGCAGCTGACTGAGACAGATGCAGATACTGACAGCTAAGCATTGGACTGAGGTCAGAGACCCCTATGGAAGAGTTAAGAGAAGGATTGGAGGAACTGAAGTGTGTACAACTAACCTGGACTCCTGGGAGATCCCAGAGACTAAGCCACCAACCAAAGAGCATATATAGGCTGGTCCAAGGCTGCTGGCACATATGTACCAGAGGACTGCATTTTCTGGCTTCAGTGAGAGAGGATACGCCTAATTTGTTAGAGACTTGATGCTGCGGGGAAGGAGGATATTTTGGGGCGAGGGGGACAACATCTCAGAGGTGAAGGGGACAAGAGATAGGGAAGAACCACTTAAGGGGGGACATATTAAATATTAATTAATTAATTAATTAATAGAAAAATTAAAGATTCACTGATTTATCTTTTATTTACTTCAGGGTCAAATACTATGTATGACCTTTGGGTGGCTCATGACAAAAAATGATAAATTAGAAATCTAATCTAATGATAAAGAGGAAAAAAACTAAATAACTTTCATGGATTATAGCCACAGAGTCAGTGAATAATAATTTCATCTTGGTTCCAAATATGCATTAAACACTGGAGTAAATTTTATAATGATCCAACAAAAATGTCTGAAAGTAGCTGTAATGAAAGTTCACAACAATGTCTATGTGGCTTCGATGAAAATCTAAACCTAAAGAGTGCCTGGAGTTGGAACCTGGGTGAATGAAAGTGCCAAAATGCAAAGTGTAGTAGATTTGCCAGGCTTCGATGCCAAGCAGCACACCTGCCCCCTACCTCTTTGTATACCCATCTACTTTGGCAGTCTGTCATGGATGCTGAGGGTGACTCTTGAGGAGTGAGATGTGACTGAGAGACAATGGACACAAAGTCAGTATAGACTGTGGTTGATTCAATGAGGCTTTAAGGCCCTGCATTCTCTGGGAATTTGGCATCATTTTGCCATGCATATTGTAAGGTTTCTTCAATATCCAAATCACCAGGGAACACATAGACGAATCAACATCTCCAAGTGGGCAAGAAACCCAGACAGTGAGCAGAATACTGAGGTCCTACACACGTATCTTCGTAGATCTATATGCATATCTTTGCTATAAATATCCATGGATATGTTTTAAGTGAAAGTAACAGAAGCAGATAAATGGTCCCTGAAGAAAAAAATGAGGCTTACTTTTTAGATGAAGATATGCATTTGGATGCTTGGATCAGGAGAGATACATGGAACATTTGTTGTGTGTCAGGCATTGTGGTGGACTCTGGGAGTATGCATTCAAAGAAGAATCTCAGTATTTCATAACCAAGTAGTTTGAAAAAATAGACTTTTTAGCTTTTAATCTGCATGTATTAAGATAGAAAAAATAATGAACTAGACAAACCTTTACAGAAAATTGTGAGAGAAGAAAAAAAAAAGTATTGCTTAGTTACTGATTATTTAACTGGCACCTCCTCCGCAGCTCACATGTATGCTGAGTTAGGCAAACATTGTCAATTTTACTAAAGGATCATAGTAAAGTTCAGCATGGAAAAAATAACCCAACTGTGATATCAAAACTATTATGGGAGATTCAACATTTGTGTGGTCTACTCTGCTCCTAAATCCATCTCTTCTCAGCACTGTGTTCCCACTAGTATTCATAGAACAAGTGACTTCGGATTTATATTTAAGAGAGAAGGATTTATATTTAAGAGAGAAACAAGCCTTGTTAGTTTTTTTCAACTACAAAACATAACCAAGATATTTTCCTCAAGAAGAGAAAAAACAGTTACTTTGATTAACAATTCTGGAGATCTCTTTCCAGGACTGATATTATGATGGAAGTGTATAAAAAGACAAAATGATTTACTTTATAGCAAGTATGCAAAAGAAACAAACATACAAACTAACAAACATATCCAAAATGTTTAAGGGAAGAGAAAAACATAGGTTTATAAGTAATATCTCCAACAAAATATCCTAACAAACTAGAATATCTCTCACAAGACTATCTCCAAATTACACTATAGACCACTGACAAAACCTTTAAGATACAAGTCTTTGAGAAAACTTCTAAGACTATAGAAGATGTGGGCAGAAACAACTATAACAAAATTTTGTGCTAAAAGCTAAATGGAATGTTTTAATGACGGTAAATAATATTTTTATTGAGCATTTTATATGACACTAAAAGCATAGAAAGCCACCCTGCCTCTGCCTCTGCCTCTGCCTCTGCCTCTGCCTCTGCCTCTGCCTCTGCCTCTGCCTCTGCCTCTGCCTCTGCCTCTGCCTCTGCCTCTGCCTCTGCCTCCCAAGTACCAGTATTAAAGGTATATGACACCACCACTTGGCCTGCTTTTTTTTTTTAATTAGACATTTTCTTTATTTACATTTCAAATGTTATCCCCTTTCCTAATTTCCCCTCCCAAAACTCCTTATCTCATCCTACCTCCCCCTGCTCACCAACCCATCCACTCCCATTTCCCTCTCCTGGCATTTCCCTACACTGGGGCACTGAACATTTACAGGACCAAGAACCTCTCTTCAAATTGATGACTGACAAGGCTACATATGTGGCTGGAGCCATGGGTCTCTCCATGTGTACTCTTTGGTTGGTAGTTTAATCCCTGGGAGCTCGGGGGGGGGGGTCTGGTTAGTAGATACTGTTGTTCCTCCTATGGGGTGCAATCTCCTTAAGCTCCATCAGTCCTTTCTCTAGTTCCTCCATTGGGGACCCCATGCTCAGTCCAATGGTTGGCTGAGAGCATTCACATCTGTATTTGTCAAGCTCTGGCAGAGCCTCTCAGGAGACAACTATATCAGGCTCCTGTCGGCAAGCACTTGTTGGCATCCACAATAGAGTCTGGGTTTGGTAACTGTATATGGGATGGATCCCCAGATGGGGCAGTCTTTGGATGGCCTTTACTTAAGTCTCTGCTCTACACTTTTTCTCTGTATGTCCTCTGATGGGTATTTCATTCCCCTTTCTAAGGTAGATTGAAGTATCCACACTTTGGTCTTCCTTCTTCTTGAGCTTCATGTGATCTATGAATTGTATCTTGGGTATTCTGAGCTTCTAGGCTAATATCCACTTATCAGTGGGTGCATATCATTTGTGTTCTTTTGTGATTGGGTCACCTCACTCAGGATATTTTCTAGTTCCATTCATTTCATGAATTCATAGTTTTTAATAGCTAACTAGTATTTCACTGTATAAATGTACCACATTTTCTATATACATCCCTCTATTGAGGAATATCTGGGTTCTTTTAAGCTTCTGGCTATTATAAATAAGGCTGCTGTAAACCTGGAACATGTGTCCTTATTACATGGTGGAGCATCTTCTGGGTATATGCCCAGGAGTGGTATAGCTGGGTCCTCAGGTAGTACTATGTCCAATTTTCTGAGGAACTGCCAGACTGATTTTCAGAGTGGTTATACCCACATGCAATCCCATCAACAATGGAGCAGTGTTCCTCTTTCCCCAGAACCTCGCCAGAATCTGCTGTCACCTGAGGTTTTAATCTTAGCCATTCTGACTGGTATGAGGTTGAATCTCAAGATTGTTTTGATTAGCATTTCCCTGATGACTAAGGATGATGAACATTCCTTTAGGTACTTCTCACCCATTTGGTATTCTTCAGTTGAGAATTCTTTGTTTAGCTCTGTACCTCATTTCTCAAAAGGATTTTTTGGTTCTCTGGAGTCTAGATTCTTGAGTTCTTTGTATATATTGGATATTAGCCCTCTATCAGATGTAGAATTGCTAAAGATCTTTTCCCAATCTGTTGGTTGATGTTTTGCTCTTGCTCTATTCAAAAGATAAACAGGCTGGGAAAGAAATCAAGGAAACAACAACCTTCACAATAGTCACAAATAATATAAAATACCTTGGTGTGACTCTAACTAAGGAAGTGAAAAATCTGTATGACAAGAACTTCAAGTATCTGAAGAAAGAAAACGAAGATCTCAGAAAATGGAAAGATCTCCCATGCTCATAGATTGGTAGGATTACTATAGTAAAAATGGCCATCTTGCCAAAAGCAATCTACAGATTCAATGTAATCCCCATCAAAATTCCAACTCAATTCTTCATAGAGCTAGAAAGAGCAATTTGCAAATTCATCTGGAACAACAAAAAACCCCAGATAGCAAAAAAACTATTCTCAAAAAAAAAAAAAAAAAAAAAAAGAATTTCTGGCAGAATCACCATCCCTGACCTCAAGATGTACTACAGGGCAATCAAGATAAAAACTTCATGGTATTGGTACAGTGACAGGCATGTAGATCAATGAAATAGAATTGAAAATCAAGAAATGAACGCACACTATGGCCACTTGATCTTTGACAAAGGAGCTAAACATATCCAGTGGAAAATGGTACTGATTCAAATAGCAGTCAGCATGTAGAAAAATGCAAACAGATTTATTCTTTTTTTTTTCAACTTTTATTAGATATTTTCTTCATTTACATTTCAAGTGTTATCCAGAAAGTTCCCTATATCCTCCCCCCTCCCGGCCCTGCTACCCTACCCACCCGCTCCCACCCCTTGGCCCCGGCATTCCCCTGTATTGGGGCATATAAAGTCTGCATAACCAAGGGGCCTCTCTTCCCACTGATGGCCAACTAGGCCATCCTCTTCTATATATGCATCTAGAGACACGACCCCAGGGGGTACTAGTTAGTTCATGGTTATTCTTCCACCTATAGGGTTGAAGACCCCTTCAGCTCCTTGGGTACTTTCTCTAGCTCCTTCTTCCTTGGGAACCCTGTGTTCCATCTAATAGCTGACCGTGAGCTTCCACCTCCATGTTTGCCAGGCATTGGTATATTTTCCCCTGAGACCGCTATATCCGGGCCCTTTCNTTCTTTTGTGAATGGGTTACTTCACTCAGGATGATGGCCTCCAGATCCATCCATTTGCCTAGGAATTTCATATATTTATTGTTTTTAATAGCTGAGTAGTACTCCATTGTGTAAATATACCAAATTTTTTGTATCCATTCCTCTGTTGAGGGACATCTGGGTTCTTTCCAGTTTCTGGCTATTATGATTAAGGCTGCTATGAACATAGTGGAACATGTGTCCTTGTTACCAGATGGAATATCTTCTGGATATATGCCCAGTAGAGGTATTGCAGGATCTTCTGGTAGTACTATGTCCAATTTTCTGAGGATCCGCCAGACTGATTTCCAGAGTGGTTGAACCAGCTTGCATTCCCACCAACAATGGAGGAGTGTTCCCCTTTCTCCACATCCACGCCAGCAACTGTTGTCACCTGAATTTTTGATCTTAGCCATTCTTACTGGTGTGAGGTGGAATCTCAGGGTTCAAACAGATTTATTCTTATCTCTTTGCACAAAGTTCAAGACCAAATGGATCAAGGACCTCCACATAAAACCAGATACACTGAAACTTATAGAGGAGAAAGTAGGGAAGAGCCTTGAACACAGGGGCACAGGGGGAAAATTCCTGAATACAATACCAGTGGCTTATGCTCCAAGATCAAGAATTGACAAATTAGACCTCATAAAATTTCAAAGTTTCTGTAAGGCAAAGGTTTTTTTGTTTTCTAATCAGAGAAAGGAAGTGAATCTGTATTAGAGGGGAAGTGCAGAGGAACTAGGAGATGTAGAGGGAGGTGAAATGATAATCAGGATATCCTTTGTGTGAAAAGAATCTATTTTCAATAAAAGAAAATATTACCAAAAGTATCTGTTATCTATATGTTGGGAATAATATCTTGATAAGGATCTTGTTGAAATTGATACTTAGTAAGACTTTTCAGGGCTCTCTAGGAACTCAAAAACAAGAGTAGCAGGCTATCTACTTCTCTGACTGGGACCCTTTCACCTTTGAGAGATTATATATGTGTATGTGTAGACATCTCACTCCATGTTTAGATTTGGAGAAAATGTGGCCCTTTCTCTGTGTGACTGCATTTTCCTTCCTCCACAACAAGATGGATAAGATGGTTCATGATTTTCATCTCAGCACTTGGGAGGCAGAAGCAAGCCTTGTGTAAAAAGCAAGTTTTAGGACAGTCAGGTCTACACAGAGAAACCTTTACTCAGAAAACCAAACGAAAAGGAGAAAGCTGGCCATCAATGGGAGGAGAGGTCCTTGGTCTGGTGAAAATTATATGCCCAAGTATAGGGGTAATGTCAGGGCCAGGAATTGGGAGTGGGTAGGTTGGGGAGCAGGGGGAGGGGGAGGGTATAGGGGACTGGTTAGTTCATATTATTGGGAAAGTTACACTTTAAATGGCAGATTTTATGTTAGGTGAATTTTACCTCAATTTAAAAAAAAGGGGGGGGGAGACAAGTTAGTGAAGAGTAATCAGCTACAACAATGAACAAAGCATTTGAATGTTTCCTTCCAAAGACCTTTCAGTTAATAAGAGACATGGCAATAATGTGTCAAAACTTGGATATGCAGTAAGCATTATTTTAAATACTTTAACTACAAAATCATGAAGTCCTCAGACCTTCTCAATGAAACACATTATTATTGTTTTACAAATAAAACTAGTGAGACACAAAAAGTTAAAACAAGTTGCCCAACACCAAATAAACACGGCATGGCCAAGCCAGCATTTCAAGCCAAAAAGACTAAACCCAAAGAGTTTATAATATTATACAATATGGGGCCATAGCTCTGGGGATGACACAGTAGACCACATGTGACAATAATGCTGATTCCGGATAACCTAACTGATACACATTTTGTTTGCTATAATTAAATGTGTCTGTGGCACATTCCAATTGATAAAAACTAAAGCACAGAGTAAGTGGTTTACAGTTTTTTTGTTTTTTTTTTTAAGAATAAGGAATATCCAACCTGGCTTACATCCATTTAAGATAATAGACACGGTAGAGTGACAGGCAGGTAGATCAATGGAATAGAATTGAAGACCCAGAAATGAACCCACATGCCTATGATCACTTGATCTTTGACAAAGGAGCTAAAACCATCCAGTAGACAAAAGACAGTATTTTCAACAAATTATGCTGGTTCACCTGGTGGTCAATATGTAGAATAATGTAAATTGATCCATTCTTATCTCCCTGTACAAAGCTCAATTTCAAGTGAATCAAGAACCCACACATAAAAATAGATACATTGAATCTAATAGAAGAGAAAGTGGGGAAAAGCCTTGAACATGTGGGCACAGAGGGAAAGTTCTTGAATAGAACACAAATGGATTATGCTCTAAGATCAAGAATCAACCAATCAGACCTCATAAAGTGGCAAAGCGAAGGACACTGTCAAGAGGACAAAACGGCAACCAACAGATTTGGAAAAGATCTTTACCAATCCTACTTCTGTTAGAGGGATAATATCCAGTATATAAAAAGAACTCAAGAAGATAGACTCTAGAGAACCCAATAACCAACCCTATTTAAAAAATAGGAACAGGAGGGAGCCGTCTTGGGTCCCAGGTCGCTCAGAGACCAGTCTGCACAGGTCAGCTCACAGACTGCAAACAGTGACTGAGTAGATCTCAGAAGCAACACAGCTTCTGGGACAGGCACAGTTTCAGGCAGGAGGTATCTGAGCACCTTCCCTGCCTGAAAAGAGGTGTCCACCCAGGAGGGCTTTGCCTGACAGAGCTTGGGAGGGAGCCAACTTGGGTCCTGGGTCCCTCAGAGACCAGTCTGTGCAGGTCAGCTCTCAGACTGCAAAGGGTCCCACAGAGATCAGTCTGTGCAGATGAGAGTGCTGACTGCAGAAGCCACACAGCTTCTGGGACAGGCAGAAGCAACACAACTTCTGGGACAGAACCAGTTTCAGGCTCCAGACTTCTAGGCACCTTCCCGGCCTAAGGAGAGGTGTCTCCCCGGGAGGGCTTTGCCTACTGGAGCTCATGAGGGAGCCAACTTGGGTCCTGGGTCCCTCAGAGACCAGTCTGTGCAGGTGAGTGTGCAGATCGCAAAGGCAACACATCTTCTAGGACAGGCCCTGTATAGGGCCTTCAACTTTACCAAAGAGGCAAGTCTGAACACCAAACATTGGTGCAACTTCCCTGCAAGAGGAGAGCTTGCCTGCAGAGACTACTCCAATCATTGAGACTCAGGAGTGAGCTGGACTCCCAGGACTGCTGACAGAGGCTAACAGAATCACAGGAGAAACAAGCTCCAACCAGAGACAACTATAACAACCAACTCCAGAGATTACCAGATGGCGAAAGGCAAACATAAGAATCTTAATAACAGAAACCAAGACCACTCACCTTCATCAGAACCCAGCACACCCACCTCAGCCAGTCCTAGAAACCCCAACACTTCCAAAAAGCAAGATTCAGATTTAAAATCATATCTCTATCTCATGGTGCTGATAAAGGACATTAAGAAGGACGTTAATAACTCACTTAAAGAAATACAGGAGAACACTGTTAAAGAGGTAAAAGTCCTTAAAGAGGAAACACAAAAATCCTTTAAAGAACTACAGGAAAACACAACCAAACAGGTGATGGAATTAAACAAAACCATCCAGGACATAAAAAGGGAAGTAGAAACAATAAAGAAAACCCAAAGGGAGACAACTTTGGAGATAGAAACACTAGGAAAGAAATCAGGAACCATTGATGTGAGCATCAGCAACATAATATAAGAGATGGAAGAGAGAATATCAGGTCCAGACGATTCCATGGAGAACATGGGCACAACAATCAAAGAAAATGCAAAATTCAAAAAGATCCTAACTCAAAACATCCAGGAAATCCAGGACACAATGAGAAGACAAAACCTAAGGATAATAAGAATAGATGACAATGAAGATTTTTAACTTAAAGGGCCAGCAAATATCTTCAACAAAATAATAGAAAAAAACTTCTCATACCTAAAAAAAGAGATGCCCATGAACATACAAGAAGCCTACAGAACTCCGAATAGACTGGACCATAAAAGCAATTCCTTCCGACACATAATAATAAGAACAGCAAATGCACTAAATAAAGATAGAATATTAAAAGCAGTAAGGGAAAAAAGTCAAGTAACATATAAAGGAAGGCCTATTAGAATTACACCAGACTTCTCACCGGAGACTATGGAAGCCATAGTAATCCTGGACAGGTGTTATACAGACCCTAAGAGAAAACAAATGTCAGCACAGGCTACTCTATCCAGCAAAACCTCAATTACCATAGATGGAGAAATCAAAGTATTCCATGATAAAACCAAATTCACACAATATCTTTCCATGAATCCAGCCCTTCAAAGGATAATAAAGGGAAACCACCAACACAAGGATGGAAACTACACCCTAGAAAAAAAAAAAAAAGTCATCCTTCAACAATACTAAAAGAAGACAGCCCCAAGAACAGAATCCCAAATTTAACAAAAAATAAATAAATAAATAACAGGAAGCAATAATTACTTTTCTTTAATTTCTCTTAACATCAAATGGACTCAATTCCCCAATGAAAAGACATAGACTAATAGACTGGCTACACAAACAGAACCCAACATTTTGCTGCTTACAGGAAACCCACCTCAAGGAAAAAGACAGACACTAGCTTAGGGTGAAAGCCTGGAAAACAATTTTCCAAACAAATGGTACGAAGAAACAAGCTGGAGAAGTCATTCTAATATTGGATAAAATTGACTTTCAGCCCAAAGTTATCAAAAAAGACAAGGAGGGGCACTTCATACTCATCAAAGGTAAAATCTACAAATATGAACTCTCAATTCTGAATATCTATTCTCCAAATACAAGGACAGCCACATTCATTAAAGAAACTGTAGTAAAGCTCAAAGCACACATTGCACCTCACACAATAATAGTGGGAGACTTCAACACTCCACTCTCACCAATGGACAGATCCTGGAAACATAAACTAAACAGAGACACATGGACACTAACAGAAGTCATGATACAAATGGATTTAATAGATATCTACAGAACATTTTATCCTAAAACAAAAGGATATACATTCTTCTAAGAGCCTAATGGTACCTCCTCCAAAATTGATCATATAATTGGTCACAAAACAGGCCTGCCTCCACAGATACAAAAATATTGAAATTGTCCCATGCATCCTATCAGATCACCATGTACTAAGGCTGTTCTTCAATAACAACATGAACAGCAGAACACCGACATTCACGTGGGAACTGAACAACATTCTACTCAATGATACCTTGGTCAAGGAAGAAATAAAGAAATAAATTAAAGACTTTCTAGAGTTTAATGAAAATGAAGCCACAACATACCCGAACTTATGGGACACAAGGAAGGCAGTCCTAAGAGGAAAACGCATTGCCCTGAGTGCCTCCAAAAAGAAACTAGAGAGAGCATACACTAGTAACTTGACAGCACACCTAGAAGCTCTAGAATGAAAGGAAGCAAATTCGCCCAAGAGGCGTAGACAGCAGGAAATAATCAAACTCAAGGCAGAAATCAATCAAGTAGAAACAAAAAGAACTATTCAAAGAATTAACCAAACCAGGAGCTGGTTCTTTGAGAAAATCAACAAGATAGATAAACCCTTAGGCAGACTCACTAGAGGGCACAAGGACAGTATCTTAATTAGCATAATCAGAAATGAAAACGGAGACATAACAACAGAACCTGAGGAAATCCAAAACATCATCAGATCCTACTACAAAAGGCTATACTCAACAAAGCTAGACAACCTGGAGGAAATGGACAATTTCCTAGACAGATACCAGGTACCAAAGTTAAGCCAGGATCAGATTAAGGATCTAAACAGGCCCATTTCCCCTAAAAAAATAGAAGCAGTCATCAATAGTCTCCCAACCAAAAAAAAGCCCAGGACCAGATGGTTTTAGTGCAGAGTTCTATCAGACCTTCAAAGAAGACCTAATTCCACCTCTCCTCAACTATTCCACAAAATAGAGACAGAAGGTACTCTACCCAATTCATTCTATGAAGCCACAATTACTCTGATACCTAAACCACACAAAAATCCAACAAAGAAAGAGAACTTCAGACCAATTTCCCTCATGAATATCGATGTAAAAATACTCAATAAAATCCTTGCAAACCGCATCCAAGAACACATCAAAATGATCATCCATCATGACCAAGTAGGCTTCATCCCAGGAATGCAGGGATGGTTTAATATACGGAAATCCATCAATGTAATCTGCTATATAAACAAACTCATGGACAAAAACCACATGATCATCTCGTTAGATGCTGAGAAAGCATTTGACAAAATCCAACACCCTTTCATGATAAAAGTCTTGGAAAGAACAGGAATTCAAGGCCCATACCTGAGCATAATAAAAGCAATCTACAGCAAACCAGTGGCCAACATCAAACTGAATGGAGAGAAGCTGGAAGCAATCCCATTAAAATCAGGGACTAGACAAGGCTGCCCACTGTCTCCCTACCTATTCAACATAGTACATGAAGTCCTAGCCAGAGCAATTCGACAACAAAAGGAGATCAAGGGGATACAAATTGGAAAGGAAGTTCAATTTTATAGTGACAAACGTCTACTATACTATCATATATAAGCCCTGGGGGTTTTAAGGTGGTTTCTTGAGGATTTGGACTATTTGTCGAAGTCACGTCATCGACCTATATTTTAATTGAGTTTGTTTAGTTACCGGAAAGAGATGTGTTTCCTATTCTCCCGACTCTTTGAAATTAGGGAAACAACACCCTTCACAATAGTCACAAATACTATAAAATACCTTGGTGTGACTCTAACTAAGGAAGTAAAAGATCTTTATGACAAGAACTTCAAGTCTCTGAAGAAAGAAATTGAAGATCTCAGAAGATGGGAAGATCTCCCATGCTCATGAATTGACAGGATTAATATAATCAAAATGGCTATCCTGCCGAAAGCAATCTACAGATTCAATGCAATCCCCATCAAAATCCCAACTCAATTCTTCACTGAGATAGAAAGGGAAGTTGGCAAATTTATCTGGAATAATAAAAAACCTAGGATAGCAAAAACCATTCTCAACAATAAAAGAACCTCTGGGGGAATCACCATGCCTGACATTAAGCTGTACTACAGAGCACTTGTGATAAAAACTGCATGGTACTGGTACAGCAACAGATAGATCAATGGAATAGAATTGAAGACCCAGAAATGAATCCACACACCTATGGTCACTTGATCTTTGACAAGGAAGCTAAAACCATCCAGTGGAAAAAGAACAGCATTTTCAACAAATGATGCTGGCACAACTGGCAGCTATCATGTAGAGACTGGGAATTGATCCATTCTTATCTCCTTGTACTAAGGTCAGTTCTAAGTGGTTGAAGGACCTCCACATAAAACCAGAGACACTGAAACTTATAGAGGAGAAAGTGGGGAAAAGCCTCGAAGATATGGGCACTGGGGAAAAATGCAAATTCACCCATTCTTTTTTTTCCGAATAATTTTATTTAAATCTAGAAACAAAAAGTTTTAGGCCAAGGAGATAGTTGAGTGGGTCAAAGTTCTTGGGCATTCAAACCTGAGTTAAACCTCTAACTCACAGTAGGATGTAGAGAACTGACTTCTGAAAGGTGTTCTCTGAGCCTCACATTTGCAAATTGTACACACACACACACACACACACACACACACACACACACACACAGACACACATTCACACATTCTTATCCCCTTATACAAAGCTTAAGTCTAAGTGGATCAAAGACCTCCACATAAAACCAGAGACACTGAAATTTATAGAGGAGAAAGTGGGGAAAACCCTCGAAGATATGGGCACAGGAGAAAGATTCCTAAACAGAACAGCAATGGCTTATGCTGTAAGATCAAAAATTGACAAATAGGACCTTATAAATTTGCAAAGCTTCTGTAGGCAAAAGACACTGTCACCAATACAAAAAGGCCACCAACAGATTGGGAAAGGATTTTTACCAATCCCAAATTTGATAGGGGACTAATATCCAACATCTAGAAAGAGCTCAAGAAGCTGGACTCCAGGAAAATGAATAACCCCATTTAAAAACAGGGTACTGAGCTAAACAAAGAATTCTCAACTGAGGAATACTGAATGGCTGAGAAATACCTGAAAAAATGTTCAACATCCTTAATCATCAGGGAAATGCAAATAAAAACAACCCTGAGATTCCACCTCACATCACTCAGAATTCTTAAGATCAAAAACTCAGGTGACAACAGATGCTGATGTGGAGAAAGAGGAACACTCCTCCACTGTTGGTGGGATTGCAAGCCAGTATAACCACTCTGGAAATCAGTCTGATGGTTCTTCAGAAAGCTAGACATAATCTGAGGATTCATCTATACCACTCCTGGGCATATACCCCAAAAATGCTCCAACATATAACAACGACACATGCTAAACTATGTTCATAACAGCCTTATTTATAGTAGCCAGAAGCTGGGAAGTATCCAGATGTCCCTCAACAGAGGAATGAATTACAGAAAATATGGTACATTTAAACAATGGAGTGCTACTCAGCTATTATAAACAATGATTTCATGAAATTCATAGGAAAATTGATGGAACTTGAAAATATCATCCTGAGTGAAGTAACTCAGTCACCAAAGAACTCACATGGTATACAGTCACTGCTAAGTGGATATTAGGCAAAGAGTATGGAATACCCAAGATACAATTCACAGACCATATGAAGTCCAAGAAGAAGGAAGACTAAAGTTTGGATGCTTCAGTTCTACTTAGAAGGGGGAAGAAAATACTCACAGGAGGAAATATGGAGACAAAGTATGGTGCAGAGACTAAATGACAGTCCATCCAGAGAATGCCCCACCTGGGGATACATCCCATATACAGTCACCAAATCAGGACAATATTGTGGATGCTGGGAAGTGCTTGCTGATGGGAGCCTGATATGGTTGTTTCCTGAGAGGCTCTGCCAGAGCATGACCTATACAGAGGCAGATCCTTGCAGCCAATCACTGGACTGATCATGGGATCCCTGATGGAGGGATTGAAGGAGCTAAGGGGATTTGCAGACCCATGGAGGGAGCAACAGTGTCAACTTCCCTTCTGCCACCCTGCTCCCCAGAGCTCCCTGGGACTGGACTACCAACCAAAGAGTACACATGGAAGGACCCATAGCTCCAGCCACATATGTGGCAGAGGATGGCCTTGTTGGACATCAGTGCTAGGAGAGGCCCTTGGTCCTGAGAGTGTTGAATGATCAATGTAGGAGAATTCCAGGGTGGGAAGATGGGAGTGGGTGTGGGGATGGTAGCACGCTCATAGAGGCAATAAGAGGGTAGATGGTATAGGGGGGTCCCAAAGGGGAGACCTGGAAAGGGGAAAACATTTGAAATGTAAATAAAGAAAATATACAATAAAAAAATTATACCTCAAAAAACATTTTCTCAAAATGTAAAAGAACACGAATATGAAGGAAAATTTAAGATTATGAAATAGGAAATCCTAGTACCTTTGGAATAAAAACATGTGAACCATAGCAATTGTGATGGCTTATTGGGTTTTTCTAAGCCCCCCACAAATGTGGGTGTGTATTACTATTTATCTTATTCCACTTGTGAAAAGAAGAATGCTGCTCAAGTGTGTTTAACTCAGTTTTACATCAGCTGAGGGGGAAAAAAAAGCAATTGTTAAGCTGTTGTTTTTGTCCAGTAAGTTTTTGTGTGAGGAGCCTCCCTCCCTTCGTTCCCTTGACACTCAAGTGGTATTTTGCCAGCACCAAACAGAACTTGAACAGGGGCAGATTGAGTTTGGTTCTAAACTTAGAGCACACCAATCTGAGCAGCTGACAAGCATCTGAAATGTGTTTTCTCCAATCCTCTCAAACACATAAGGATTTCAAAAGAAAGAAATGAGGTTTTTCATTATAAGTTTTCTCTCCACCATTGCATAATTACATACCACACACTATATATAAGACATACAATGCATTCCCACTATCAATCCTGTTTTCAGAGAATTTGATGCCAGTATATATTTATTATACCACAGGGAAAATGATACTGGGTACCATTTTCAAGCCCATACAATTTATTTTACATAGCTATAGAATCTATTATCCTTGGCCATAGGTTTTTTTTTTTTAATTCATCTACCTTCAATCACCAAAGGAGCAGCAAGAAGTAAATCATTAAAAAACTCTATAAAAATATTCATTCAATAAGTTTCTTAATTTCTGAACATATCAAATAGTCTCCAGTGACTCACTGGAGTCTTGAAGGGGATGGGAAACTATGAGGAAAATCAGCAGATTGATCTGGACATATGGAAGATATGAAGATGCCTGAGAGTGGGAGAAGGAGAGAAAGGACATTCAAAACAAGAGGCCATGTCGACAGGTTCACTCATTGCCAATCAGCTGAAAAATATGTCATGGGCATTTACCATTTAAATGTGGTGACATTTAAGTAATTCTTCTTGTCCTTGTTTTTAAGACTTCTCTATAATTCATAAGACAGTGTGAATAATCTGTGTATTTTACCAAATTTCAAATTTTAGCTAAGCTTAAGCAAGAACATTAAGGAGGCTTAGAAGTAGGAAAGGGTTAACATTAGTTTGAAAAGGATTCTTATTTGTGAAGAAAGCTGATATTTGAAATCATGCTGAGAAGTGGGATTTTTTCTAGATTTTGTTTATTAGCAATCATTCTGACTAATTAAAGATCAGCTCTTTATTATCATCTCTACAATCTCAAGCATTTGTTGTTTTCACACTGCATTTTTTTTTATCTTACAGGATGAAACCTCAGTATGCCTGAAAATATTTTTCTACAGGTTTGCCTTCTATCTTAGGTTAATTATTGATAATTTTATAGGTTTTATTACACATTAAACCAATAACCTAGCTTTTAATTCATGAAGAGAGGACAGTCCTAAAGTGAGCCCTCCTTGCATGCTGCTACTACATATTGACTGGGAATATTTTCCCATTCAATTCAGGTAACCCAACAGTTGTACTAATGCTATTCTTCCTAATATGATGACATTTCTTAGACATTTAAAAGTATATTCTCACATATAGTATATAAGGCATATTATATAAAAATAAATAATGCAATGTTTCATAGTTTCAAATGTAGATAAAATTAGACTCACTGAACAATTTTGCCAGAAATCAAATTTCTAATCATCACTCTGCAGTCTTAGACAAGATAGGAGCCACAGGTGGCTTCAGTTTAAATGCTGTTTTCAACAATTTATGAATTCGCTAAATTTATGTTCTTGCCTAGATTTTCTAGTCTACTAACTCACACAGTCTACTTAGAAGTAGAATTCAGGTGATATATGTGCTAGCATGTTTCAGAACCTTGAAAGTAAGTATACATACTTACACATGCATACATACCACACATACACACATATACACACACGCACATGCATGTACACACACGGAGGGAGAAAAAGGAAATAAAAGCATAAAGAAGAAAATAATAGTATAGTGTCAAATAATGAACATAGGTTTGCAATAAGAAATAAATCAATACTGAGAACCAGGGATGCCTGTTATCCACAACTAAAGTCTAATTTGTCTTAGATATTCATATGAAACAAAATTTCTCCATAGAAGTCAAGAACTTTACATCACCCCTCCTAACACACTAATGTAACATGAGTAATCTTTGACATGTGGCTACTTAGGTTTTAATTAATCAAGTTTAAGTATTTAGTAGATTTCTCTTGACTTCAAGTACTTTGAGTCATCAGCACATAGATCCTTCTCCAACTGACTGTATACCAAATAATTTCGTTTCCAAGGACCACATCTTTTAGACCTCAGCATCAGCTCATCCTTCTTCCAGAGTACTTTCTCTGAAATATAAAACCCTAACAGTTATCAGAGAATTATATTAGATTTTACCGTAATTGTCCACTTCACCTATATATTATAACATTTTTCTTCATATATTTAAGGGTAGGTTATTAAGAGAGTGGACACTCAGAAATTTTGCTAATTGCCAGTGAATGTTGAGTTATGGAAAGGTAACTTCCTAAGTGCTTCCTCTTGGCTTTTGTCTATCTGTCTCAACCTCAGCCTGGTAATTAATAAAGTGATTACAGTAGGAACAATAACAGACTCTGAGAGCCATATGCATGTGTGCATGGTTTAATTAACAAAGCTTTGTGTTTCTATTATAGTATCTGAATTGTCTTGTAGTATTTCAACTGTGCTAGCTGTTAATATGTGTCTTTACTGCTTATTAAGCATATTCTCTATGTTAAGTCTCAGCATGATAAGAAAGAAAATGAAGAGTCCTGACCCTTATTGTAGTTACAGCCAGTGACGTGAGAGAATGGAAGTGGCCTCCTTTCCATCATTACTTACACTAACCTGCCTTTTGGGGGGGGGGGTTGAGACAGGGTTTCTCTGTGTAGCCCTGGCTGTCCTGGAACTCACTTTGTAGACCAGGCTGGCCTCGAACTCAGAAATCCGCCGGCCTCTGCCTCCCGAGTGCTGGGATTAAAGGTGTGCACCACCATGCCCCGGCTGACCCACCTTTTGAAGGTGGAAGCACTATATGCTTTCAACTACTTTTATTCCCGTATGAAGTTTCTTTGACATTTTTGGAATGTATATTTAAAGGCAAATAGAAACTAATAAAATCCAGTATTTACAAAATGCTTGAAATATGTCCATGTCTCAAGACGTCTTTTGAACCAAGCTTTCTCCTTCTACTTTACAGATAAAAGTAATAAGCTTCAACAAATTTGAGTGGCTTACCCTGTAGAAGGAACCAGCATTTAGCCAATGAATCTTCTTATCCAGTCACTGGAAACTAGACTGCAAATGGGGAGCATGTTTTATGTATCTTTACAATAAGAACAAGGAACTAAGCTATGAGATATGTAATTGAAGAAAGTAAAGGTTGATGTAGAAGAGGTTGCTTAGCACTTAACTGCTCTTGCTGCTTTTGCAGAGGGCCTGTGGTTAGTTCCCAGCATCCACATGATAGATGACAACCATTTGTAACTCTAATTCTAGGATCTATTATTCCTAGTTTGCACATGAGTAAATGAAACCAAAATCAGGCTTGTAACTATCCATAATCATTCCGTCACTGTGTAGTCAAAAGGTGTGTGAACTCATGGATCATGGCCCCTTCTAGACTTTAATCATAATTGACTGATTAGGTTACAATTTACCCATTATCACTACCCTGAAACTTTGACTGTTACAATCTCCCCACATTTCTTGGGCCTCCCCTTCTTAGGCTTGAACTCCTAAAACACTCTCAAGGAGCCTCCTGATTCAATAGTGCATGTTTCAAGAACAGCAATTTCTGCAGTAGCCAGAGTGAATGAAGTATTTAAAGATACATTTTATTCCCTCCCAACTCCTCAGTGGATTTTCATTATCCAGATTTTACTGTCAACTTGACATAACCTAGAGTCACAAGATACTGAAGAAGTATCTTGATCATATTTGCATGTGGGAATGTCTATGCGACATTGTCTTGATTGCTAATTGATATAGGAGTGACCAACCTATCGAGGATGGTACTGTCCCTAGGCAGTTGGTACTGGACTGTATAAGAAAACTAGCTGAACATGAGCCAGTGATCAAGATTTCTCCATGATTTCTCCCTGAGTTGCTACCCTGACTTCCCTAAGTGATGCATAGTAACCTTGTATAAGTATAAGTCAAATAACTTTGAGGAAAAGAAACAAACAAAAAACAAAACAAAACAAAACCTTTTTCCCAACTTGGTTTTCACTAGAGCATTTTATGAGACTAAAACTAGAACATTCATGCTATTCAAAACAATTCTTACAGGCATTCCCCAAGACCAAGGAGGCTGATATGACCTGGATCCTCTCTCTTTTCAACTTCATTTCCTGTTCCAATCAAGCTGGTCATCCAGATCTTCCAAAGTTGGCCTTGTGTGTCTTCTCTTATGAGTGTTTATACTTGCTGTAACCCCCCACCAGGATAAACCACCCAGTGAGATTCCCAGTCTAAGCTTCTTGCTTTACTTGAGTAATTGTGCTAGCCAACTTCTCACGAAATCCCTTGCCATCTTTCATTCAAACACTGTTCCCTGTTTCATCAACCTATTCTTGTTTGCACCATCACTCTTGTACTACTTGATAGACTCAGAGCTTACTTGCATTTTCTGACTTGCATATTATGTTACCACTGTCAAAGTAAACCCATGAGTTCAGAAGCTTTGTATAATTCACTGAACTACAGCCACAAGAGCTGGAAACATGCCTGGGAAATAGACCCCAATAATTATATAGAGAATTAACTGAACAATTAAAGAGTTAAAACATTCTTTGGTTAGATATTGAGAAATTACAATCACTAGCAGAACAAAGGGTAGAAACACATAAAGATTATTGACATATGCTGCAATTTTCTTTACAACATATTTGTCTAATGAATACTTACAGTGAATTGTAATTGTCCAAAGCAGGACAAATTTAAAACCCAGGCTAAAACAAACCATAAAATTAAGAGTCAAGGCTTAAGACCATGTGAACCACAAATTAGGGTTGGGATCTGTCTCCTAGAATATTTTTTTCAGTGTAACTAATAACTGAAAACAATTAAGAAGGTATAGAAGCTGGCATTTTCCATAGCTATGAGGAGCAACTGTGACAATATGGTACTCAGTTGAGGTTGGCTTTTCTTTTTGTGGCCATTGATCATCTTCCACTTCCTAGTCTACAACCTTAGACTCAACTAAAAACTAAGTAATCAAAAGGTTTTCTTGACTTTATAAATATTCTAATTGGCTTCATAAAAATCAATAGTGTATAGAAGATTATTGATTACGTGTCTGAGATGGTGTTCTTATAGAACATTATGGCATCACTGTCACCAGAGAGTTTAATGTGAGAATAGAATTATGCCTACTTCTTAATTTATAAGGCTGCAGATTCTCGATTCCTAGGATTTGTTTCCTAAGAATAAGTTGCAATGTCACTGTCATGCAAAAATGATTCTATGAAGTACTATATGAAATTCCTGCCTCAGTACAGACTTACTGTTAGTTTTTTTTTTTTCATGAGTGTCTCAAAACCTAAAAGTAGAAAGAAACTATTTATCATCAGAAAAAAAACAGTGTCAGAAAAACTGCTGTTCAATTTCTAAAAGATGGAAAATAGTCTTAAATGTTTTGACAGAGAACAAAATTCACAAACAAATGGAGAATTTGTGAATAACAACAAAATTTGGAGAAATGTTACAACCCAAAAATGTTCACCAGCTGCTTAGAAATCAAAATTCTGGTGTTTCTTGTGGAACATTTAGTTCCCCAACCACAATAACTACAAAAATCAATAGCAAATTGGGTCCTAAAAGAATTATGTAGTTACAGTAGGGCAAAGTGGTATTAACAAATAGATTTCCACATCTTAACATATTCAAGCCTAAGAATGTTTAGGCTTTTTTTTTTTTAATGGAATGGCCCAAAGAAGAATTTCATATTGGGGAGTGAACTGGATGCCACACGGTAACTTAGGCATACTTGCTTTTTCAAGTTGTTGCCCATTCATCCTTTAGATCCTCATCATCTACCTCAAATAGTCGAAAGAGAGAGAGGGAGAGAGAGACAGAGATAGAGAGACAAAGACATACACAGACACAGACAGACCCTGGAGGCCAAATAGCCACCTCTGGCCTTAGCCTAATTAGGTCATGTGCTCCTTCCTCTGACATCCCAGCTGAATGCCCAACCATTCTCAGTAGCAGACGTGATAGTAAAAGCAAGTACTGTGAATCAATATGCACATCCAAAAAGGAGCTCACTAAAAAGTTTTAAAATGTATTCTATGACTCCAAATAATGTATGCTAAATTTAACAAAAGGTATGCAGTCTTTAATAATAATGCTATCCACAATCTGATTGAAAATGCTATTCCTATGATGTGGCAGAGACTGCAACAGACTCATTCTACCCCTTTTTCTACTGTATGAAGACTTCTATATCTTCAGCAATACCTGCACTTCAACCCTACAAATACTGTCCAACTTCCCTTACAATTAGCAGTGATCCTGTTACAATGTCCTGACTGCAGGAGCCATTCTGATTGGAACAGTGTCACAGAGTCACACTCAAGGACAGGGGAATATTCCCTTCCTGCTGACTGAAATTCAGGTAATACAGAAATCCATCCAGGACTATCATAAAGTAGGCAATTCCTTAGTATTACAGAGAAAAAATACCAGGGAGACCAGATTTTAACTATGCCCTGCCTATTTTTACCTATACAGTTAAATGGGAGAGAAGCATACTCATGCTTTGTTAAAATAATTTTGCTTAGTAAATCTCTAATACATATGTCAAATAAATAACCAATACATATGGCAAACAATATGAAATTCTGCTCAATCTTGATTCAACCCTTAAAACATCATAAAAGGGCAGAACGAAAGAAAGTCAAAAGCCAAAAATGTACTGATTTCAGTCATAGAAAATATGAGCTAGATGTCAATGTCCTAATGACTTCAGTGACAAGTGAAGGTGACATAATAAAGCACAACCACAGGTCTGAATCAAGGACCAAATATATCTAGTAAGGGTCATTAAAATATGATCCATCAGGGTTTTTTTAGACAACTTGTCACTTTCTAGTCCAGGATGGCATTGAACTTGAATTTTTTTCTACCTCGCTCTCTCAACTGTTAACATTACAAGCATGTAGTACCATGACTAGTTGTTTCATGACTTACTTAGCCAACTTCCCAAGAATGTTCTGGAAATTTTATTTATATTCCCCTGGAATATAATGTGGCAAAGTTTTCTAAAAGTAGACTTACCTCATCAAACATCAAACTATGAGCTCTCCAGACATTAGTTCCGTCAAGTCCCTTCATAAAAGTGCATCATCTCATTTGCAGGTAAGATGCCATCATATCAAACTAGCTCAGGATCGACCTCCTAATCATATGGGCACTTCCTACATCTTAAAGGGACACATTCAAATCATAGAACAGGATGCTCACAGTATCCCCCAACATTATCAGAAGGCATATATACAGAATGACAGGCTAAGTAATAAGAGCATATACTCAACAAAATTAGATCAAAAGCAAAATTCCCATGCAAAAAATGAGATTACATTTTGATTTTACATTTCATACTATTTTAAGCAATGACAAGGCCCTATAGCGTCTCTATCCAAAACAGCAAAAAATAAAGAGCCAGTGTAAACTAAAATCAGAGACTAATATCAAGAATAAAAGCAAACTTCAATGAGACTATTTCCAATTCCTATGATAAGAATGGCTAAGTATGGCACATATACTGCACATTCCTTCAGCCTAAAAAGTTGAGGGTACTTAAAGAGAGAAAACACTAGACACTATAGAGTAGTCTGGGTCTACTATGACAGTCTAATAAAATACCTAAGGCTGGACAATTTGTAAAATATAGAAACACATTTCCTATAACTCTAAAACTGAGAAGTCCAAGATTGAGATACTAACAGATTCACAATCTAGCTCCCAGACATTGTTGGAAGAAAAGGGAACTTATGAGTTCCATCAAGCCCCTTCATAAGAGCACATCATCTTGTTTGCAGGTAAGATTTCATCATATCTAACTAGCTCAGGATCATATGGGCACTAATGCCATCATATGGGCACTACCTACATTTTAAAGGGACACATTCAAACCACAGAACAGGAACTACAACGTTGTCTTCATACCAAGCTCATGACATACCAAGAGCTAAGCTTTCAATTGTTTTAAGGATCTCATGTTCATGTTTAAGCTTTTTTTAGAGCTTCTTTGGGTATTATATTGCTAAAAGAATACAGGTTACAAAGGTAAAATTGTATATTATTGAAATCATCAAGTTCTTTGCATGAAAAGGTTGTCTGATGACAGTCTATATCTAGAGGTAATTGGCTATCCTCCAGCCTTGGATTTTGTAGGAGCCACAGTCCCCTACGTCTCAGGAGATTTCACTATCACATGCTCTGTCCTCTGGTGAAGAAAAGTTGTTACTAATCACAATACCTACATTGAGTATGTAAGTGCCCGACCAAACATTCTTTTCATGTGATGAACTAAGCAGATAGATTCAGTCTTATCTAAAAGGACAAATATGTTTCTGTGTTATAACAAAATAGTTGTAGCTTGGATTTTAGACAAGGGTCTATCTGTGCTATGAAGTTAATGAAATCATATTGTAATGCTAATGTAAAATCCCAACACAAGAAAGAGCCAATACTCATATGCCTCCTACTGTATATATTTCGAATAGCTCTAGATAGTATGTTAGGCAGGAACTGTTGGCTGAATACCTTGCAGCTTGCTTAGATCTGTGATGACAGTCACTCAGCAACTCCCCATTCTTCTGCTTATAAAAGCAGATGACTCTGAACACCTAGTTTCCTATGTAGAAGGATGATCATAAAATCTACCCAGAGCATTTACTAAAACAAAATCTTTTGTTGTTCTTTTTGTGGCACTTGGATGAAAGTTAGGGTTCTGTACGTCTCAGTGAGCACGGTATACATGAGCTACACTAAGCAACTATAGTAAATGAATCCTTACGAAAAAGTTTTAAGGGCAACTTCTGCCATACACAAAATGATCAATTAACACCAGCTAGAAATATACTCATTTTTTAAAAAAAACTAAAATGTTCAGTGATCACTGGACATGAACTTACTGTTGATTTCTGTGCTATGGAGTCAGATATTCACTTAAGCTGTGTGGTACTAAATATATAATAATGTGCTGTCAATATGGGGAATTCTTGCACATGGCACAAGACTAAAAACATACAAGGTGCTGGATACTTCTGGGGAATCTGGTGATTTCAGGAATAACAATGGCACTGGTTTAAAATATATCTTTTTCTTAAGAAGTACAAATGAGAAAAATGTCATGATATGCTTTAAATTTCTGCAGCATTTAAGCAAAAGATGACAAATAAAATTGAAATAAATAAATGTGGATAATAGAGTCTTTATTATATAAAGCAAATCTGATTCTTTTCAAAGCAAGACATTAAAATAGTCACAATAAATAGTGTATAAAAGTTTTATATACCTGGACCTTGAAAATCCCTTTGATAGTACCGTTGTAAGAACTAATTTTTTGTGGTTTTCAATCATGTTCTGTATAGCCATAATTCCTATATTTCATATATCTAATCAGAAACTTCACTGCAGAGCAAAGGAGGCACAGCAAATAGTGATATGTACCCATTTTCCTCTAAAGTAAGGATATGTCTACAGCTAAAGTGAGTTCATACTTATACAAATAAATGACTGTTTCCTTTGTAATTCACTGGTCAACAATGAAACTGTATGCTTCCTCCTTTCTCTACCTCCCTTTACATATGTTTTCTATACACATATACATGGTCCTCAAAGTTAGAATTACCTTTATATGATTAAAATCTAAAATCAGAACGTGCTTCATCTGACAATACTAAATTGATGTTTTTCTTAGGCTGGAACATACTTCTTAGAGAGTGAGGCCTCACATGCTCACTATAAGACCCACTCTCAAAACTGTCTACTCTTGGTCCTTTCTCCCAGTCACATATAAAACAAGCTGCAGGAGAACAGTAATCACTAGGTATAATAGTGCAAGGCTAGTCTCAGCACTCATAGGCTGATGCAGGAGAATCATGAGCTTAAGGCTACAGAGTAAGACCTTGTCTCAACATTTCTTTTAAATATTCTTCAATCAGAAACAAGCTGCCAGTGTAGGCATAGATTTTTTTGCAACCCACTTTTAATAGGGGTTCAACCTCTCCTCTAGCCCACCACCCAGCAGAGGTAATGGAATAGAAAAGTTATTAAGATATGGGCAAAGTTGACCTGTTCAGTTGACCTGTTCAACTATAACTCTTTGGGGGCAAGCTGGATCTTCTTTCTCAGCAGTCACTCCCATAGCAAACACCAAATATGACTCAGCAGCTGCAGACCAGTCCTCTAGGCATGCAGATACCACACACAAAATAGCAGCTTCAGACCAGTCCTTTCAGCAGGCAAACACCAGTCACAAACCAGCAGCTGTTGTTCAATCCTGAAGAAACTGCAAGGGTTGCCAACTTGCCTGAGGCAAGGCCACAGAAGCAGCAAGCTGCTACAGGAACCTCTTGAACAGTTCTTAGGTGAACTTCTCTCTATGCCATTGCCACAAGTTGAGCTTAACAATGCTATGTAAGAGGACTAATACATGCATGTCATTAACAAAGAATATTAAGGTGGAGCAAACCAAACCAATGCTCAGAGTTCATCTCCCACCGTCTGTGGGGTCATATTTATACTCCTTTATTCCAGGTCTTTTCACATGTTTGCTATGTCAAAACATCCTCTCATCTGTGTTTTCTTCAGAAAAACATTCTTTTGCGTGTCTGCTTTAGCAAGACATTCTTTAACCTTTGTGCCCCAGCAAAACATCATTCGATATAACTAAATTTCTAAAGAAACCAGAAATTTCCACTTCACACCAGTGTGTACTTTAGCTACTCTTATTTGATATAGTGACTAAAGCCTTGAATATAGCATTAAAACAAGGGAAAGAAATATAAAAATGATGTAGTAGCTAATCTTAATTTCAACTGATAATATTTAGAATCAGTTAAGAGACATGCTTTGTTATGGGTCTACATCATTAAATTACCTATCTCTGAAGTTATAAGGCATTCTAGTAAATCCTCTATTATAATACATACATATTCTATCAGTTATGTTTCTCTAGGGAAGCCTAACTAAAATAAGCAGAAAAGTAAAACCTCAGAGTATCCCTATTATAGACAATATGGTCGTATACTTTAAAAAGCCTTTATGACATCTTTAGAAAACTCTTAGATCCAATACATTCATTAAGGTATCAGGAGGGAAGTTAAAGATTTTTTAAAAAGCAGTAGATTTTCTACATACCAACAACAAACTTTCCAAGAAACTGGGAAGATCCCATTTACAGTATCTAAAAGATAGTAAATACTTAGCTAAAAATATTTAGCTAAATATATCTCTGAAATGATAAAAATAAAGCTAAACATGGAGGTGAAGGACATCTAATATAAAAATTTCAAAATCTGAAATGTAAAATTTTAAGTTTTGTTCAGAAAAGAAAGCAATAAACATTAACAAACATCATAAACATATGGGAGAAAATATTTTCCACATATATAACAGAGGATTAATATCTAGAATTTTAAAGAAAATGTAAGACAGGTTTTATCATTAAGGAAAACATTCTGATTTTGGTCAGGGTAAAGACAGGGATTCCCAAAACAATGCAACTACTGTCATTGCCCTCAGTAACCACACAGAAATTAAATAAAGGTGAGTCCCTATTACTGAAGACAACACACACAGCAGGCACAGGACTCAGAAGAGTCCAGCTGAGTCTGATCTGAAAGCTTCAGCAGTACCAGAAGTTGCTATACAAGATGCCAAGGGAGGGAAGAAATTAACCAGCTATGATACCCATGAACCACAACAATGGCTGGCATGGGATCTAGAACGGTTCAATAGAGGCACCCATATATTAGAGGTATCCAACAGCTGTCTTATTTTATTTAAGGCCTGCTTAACAGGTGTAAAATCATGCCTGGCATTGGAAACCTAACCAAAGAACAGGGCTTGTGGATCCTAGAGAAGAACTTACAACTGCCATTTTATAAACCAGAATGAATTTTAAATTCATCCTTATACCCACAGAGTACTGGAGCTCTCACCCCTCAGCAAAGGAGATTTCTTCTGTTACTTTTTTATTAGATATTTTCTTTATTCACATTTCAAATGTTATCCCCTTTCTTAGTTTCCCCTCCAAAAACCACCAATAACTTCCACCCTTCCACTACTCACCAACCTGCCCACTCCCACTTCCTGGCCCTGGCAGTCCCCAGTGAAGGGCAGAGAACCTTCACAGGACCAAAGGCCTTTCCCTCCAGTGAAGACTGACTAGGCCATCTTCTGCTACATATACGTATATCTAGAGCCATGAGTGTCACCATGTGTTTCCTTTGGTTGGTGGTTTAGTCATAGGGAGCTCTGGAGATACTGGTCAGTTCATATTATTGTTCCTCCTATGGGGCTGAAAACCTCTTCAGCTCTTGGGTACTTTCTCTAGCTCATTCATTGGGGACCCTGTGCTCTGTCCAATGGATTTCTGTGAGCATCCACTTCTGTATTTGTCAGGCACTGGCAGAGCCTCTCAGGAGAGAGCTATATCAGGCTCCTGTCAGCAAGCTCTTGGAATCCACAACAGTGTCTGGTTTTAATGGTTGTTTATGGGTTGGATCCCCAGGTAGGGCAGTTTCTGGATGGTCATGCCTTCAGCCTCTGCTCCGAACTTTGTCTCTGTAACTCCAACCATGGGTATTTTGTTTCCCATTCTAAGAAGGATCCACACTTTGGTCTTCCTTCCTTTGGAGTTCCATGTGTTTTTCAGATTGTATCTTGGGTATTCCGAGCTTCTGGGCTAATATCCACTTATCAGAGAGTGCACATCATGTGTGTTCTTTGTGATTAGGTTACCTCACTCAAGATAATATCCTCCAGATCCATCCATTGGCCTAAGAATTTCATAAGTTCATTGCTTTTAATTGCTGAGTAGTACTCCATTATGTAAATGTACCACATTTTCTATATCCATTCCTCTGTTGAGGGACATCTGAGTTCTTTCCAGCTTCTGGCTATTATAAATAAGGCTGCTATGAACATAGTAGAGCATGTGTCCTTATTACATGTTGGAGCGTCTTCTGTGTATATGCCCAAAAGTGGTATTGCTGGATCTTATGGTAGTACAATGACCAATTTTCTGAGGAACCGCCAGACCGATTTCCAAAGTGGTTGTACCAGCTTGCAATCCCACCAGCAATGGAGGAGTGTTCCTCTTCCTCCACATTCTTGCCAGCATCTGCTGTCACTTGAGTTTTTTATCTTAGCCATTCTGACTGGTGTGAGGTGGAATCTCAGGGTTGATTTGATTTGCATTTCCCTGACGAATGAGGATGTTGAACTTTTTTTTTTTTTTTAGGTGCATCTCAGCCATTCAGTATTCCTCAGTTGAAAATTCTTTGTTTAGCTCTGTACCCCATTTTTTCATATGGTTATTTTGTTCTATGGAGTTCAAAGAACTTCTTGAGTTCTATGTATATATTGAATATTAGCCCCCTCTATCATGTGGGATTGGCAAAGATCTTTTCCCAATCTGTTGGTTGCCTTTTTGTCTTAGTGACAATGTCTTCTGCCTTACAGAAGCTTTGCAATTTTATGAGGTCCTATTTGTCAATTCTTGATCTTACAGCACAAGTCATTGGTGTCCTTCCTGTTTAGGAATTTTTCCCCTGTGCCCATATGTTCAAGGCTCTTCCCCACTTTCTCCTCTATAAGTTTTAGTGTCTCTGGTGGAGCTTTTCTTTTCAGCACAATATATGAGCAATCAAAATGCAGATACTAACTGATCAAGGTGTGCCAAACCTCAAAAAATTAAATCTATGACACAATGCTTGCACATAAGGTTCAGGGGACATCATGCACTTCAGATGCCCAGAAGTGGAACTTATTTGAACGCCTCTTCTGTGATGTCTAGATTTTATGATACCAGAAGGCACCATGATAACTTCCATAGGACAGAACCAATCAACAGTACAACTATGAAGCCTGTGAACTACAACAATAACCAGCATAGAACACTAAATTTAACGATGCTGTAGTGGGATGCACATCTTGGTGGTAACTAAGGAATCTCTAAGTGGCCATAAGATTCATTCAACAAGAGGGAAACCATGCCTAGTATTGGAAAACTAGCCAATTACCCAGAGCTAGTGAAGTCACAGATCTTGGAGAAGAACCTACAACCACCACCTTACTAAACCTAGGCAATCCCCAACTACATTCTAAATAGTGTATCCACTGGAAAATTTAGTCCTCACCCTTCATGAAGGAAACTTCTCTTCTTCTGAAACAGATGGAGACCACTACAGAGAATAACTACCAATCAAGGTGTAGACTTGTAGTACCCCATCCCAATGGATAAATCTACAAACAACTCCTCAACCTAAGGCTCAGGGTACTTTACAGAAGATTGAAAGGAGTGTTAAGAGCCAGAGGGATCATGGAATTTGCCTAGAGATTTTTTTCTCCTGGTAATGTCAAAAGCTACATCCATAAAAAAAATCTCATCAACATGACTGCCTAAATATGAACTGAATAAGAATGCCACCAAATAGATATACTAAATGAACAGGAGAAAGAGCAAAAGCCCTCACCCCTACACAAAGCACTTCAGGCAAATAAGGAGTGCTGAGAACAAAAGAAATAGTCTTACCCATGGAAAATCACACTAACTGGTCATCTACTAGCACCAAGTGGTTAGGCCTGAAAAAATAAATACAAGTAACACTGTACAGACTGAGCTGGGTACATTTAGAAATACGTTTGTATATACATATATATATAATATGCATGTAGTAACAATTACTGAAAATAGAGGCTATAGATTTGACAGAGAACAAGAAGGGATATATAGGAGAGTTTGGAGGATAGAAAGGAAAGAAGAAATTTATGTAATTAAATTATAATCTCAAAAAAGAAGTGATTTTTACAAATTAAAACTAGAGCTCCCATATACTACAGTCATATGAAAGGCCAGGATGTGTTATCACATCACAAAAATGTATACCCATGTTCATAAGAGCACCATTCACAATAGCCAAGACACAGCTTAAATGTCTATTAACTGAAGAATTGGTAAAGAAAACTTAGT